>CAUYRH010016092.1:0-19452 GCA_963574655.1 Perodicticus potto | reverse complement strand
GGCTGAGTACATTGGATACTTTTTCTTTCATTCTTGAGATACTTTGCTAAGAAGAATATGTTCCAGCTCCATCATGTAAACACGAAAGAGGTAAAGTCTCCATCTTTCTTTAAGGCTGCATAGAATTCCATGGTGTACATGTACCACTATTTATTAATCCATTCATGGGTCGATGGGCACTTGGGCTTCTTCCATGACTTAGCAATTATGAGTTGGGCTGCAATAAACATTCTGGTACAGATGTCTTTGTTATAATGTGATTTTTGGTCTTCTGGATATATACCTAGTAAAGGAATTATAGGATCAACAAAATCCCAAACCAGAGATGTTGGCGTGGATGTGGAGAAAAGGGAACACTTCTGCACTGCTGGTGGGAATGCACACTAATACATTCCTTTTGGAAGGATGTTTGGAGAATACTTAGAGATCTAAAAATAGATCTGCCATTCGATCCTATAATGGAAAACTTTTAAACATCTACCAAAAGAGAGACTCCTCTTTGCATGTAAGCATCTCCCAGTGTCCACAGGGCCCTGCACGGCACCATTCTGGTTTCTAGATTCTTCCTTCTTACTATTCTGCAGTCTTCTTTTGTATAAATAGATTATGTTTTAACTTTCCTCCTGCTGGTCAACTGACACTTAGGGTGTTTCTAGTTCTCTGCTAAAACGTGTGACGAGTTAGCCTCCTGGTAGACACTGCTCAGGGCCTGTGATGTGTGTGTATCTGTGTGTGTACTCATATGTTTCTCCACGTGTTCCTGTCTGTGGGTGTATCTGGTGTACGTGTGTGTATTCATCTTTTTCTGTGTGTATCTGTGTATGTGTGTGTCTCCCTGTGTGCACATCCCTGTGTGACTGTACATGTGTGTCTGGGGTGTGTGTGTCTACGTGTGCTTTTGTCTGTGTGTGTATACTTGGGTGTCTGTGTATCTGTGAATATCTGTGCCAGTGTATCCTTGTGTCTCTTTGTGCGTCCGTGTCTGTGTGTGCACCTGTGTGTATCTGTATACCTGTTATGTGCATGTATTTCTCTGTGTATGTGTTAATGTGTAAGTCTGTATCTGTATACACACAGATGTGTACATGTGCGTGCACGTGATTGCATGTATGTGTATATTCCTCCAGCACAGAAACTTAGGAGTGGGCCCAGGGGCAAGTGGATTTTCAGCCTTCACAACTGCCTACTGTGAGTTGGCTGGTTCATTTCCATAAGCAGCAAAATAAACTCCGTGTGGAAACCCTATCCCAGCCTGAAGAAGCTTGCAGCAGCTCCTGAGGCTGCCTGTCCTGAGGATGGATGCTTAAGCAGTTTCCCATGGTGCTGGGGTTCTGGCATTCGATTGGGGATCCCTGGGTGTCCCTTCTTTCAGGGCAGGATAAAAGCAGGTCAGATTAGAGGCACAAAGCCTCCCTGTTCCCCTAATCATCTTATCATTCCTAAGTTCAAACGGAATTTCTCTCTCCACCCCCGGGGGATTTATATTTTCCCCCTCACTGTCCTTGTCTCTGCGGGGCAGGGGACTGTGGGTGTTTCTAGAGCTGGCTTGAATGAGTGTTTCCAGACGAATACTTTCCCATAAAGACACAATTAATGCAGGAAGGAATCAGAGGCCCAGGGAAGGAAAAGGCTAAGCCATTTTGCTTTCTTAACTGCTAAAAAAGTTCAGCTATGCTTCGAGGAATCGTTGTGCTATAACCACTCTCTTATTAAAAAATCCCTGGGTATCGGGGTACGTTTAGATTATCTACATAACTGTACTTTTTAAACCATTACAAGAACTGCATGTGTTTAGCTGGCCTACTGTGGCCCAGTTGCTAATACCAAAGGGTGAGTTTTAGCTAAGCTGCACAGTTTAGAAACAAAACAGAAATAAACAAAACAAACGACTTCCCCCACAAAACAAAACAAAATCCTGAAAAACAAAATGAGGCAATCAGATTCCAGAAAAGCTAACAAGGGCAAGTCAGATGACGAGCCTGTCATCAGTTATTAGGAAGACTGACATCTGATCTGTTGCTGCTTAGAAGGCAGAGGAAACAATTTAGAGAATAAAGTATTGAATTGAATCAAGTCAGTGGCAAAACATGCTGGGTGTGAGCCAGGTCCGGGAGTGGCAGAGAGCTGGGGCAGAGGGGCGGCCAGGTGATAGGTCAGGAGGGATCTCAGCCCCAACAGTCGTCATGGCCCCAGCCTTCCTGGCAGAGGTGGGTGGGCTTCACTACTCTCTGCCCATCAAACAAGAAGAACCTTGGGGGAGAGGGCAGGGATCTTTGTTTTTATGCTAATGATCAGACACCAAAGTTTCTGTGATTCAAAGCAAAGCAAACCTTGTGACCATGGATTTATATAAAATTATTATTCCACTTTAAGCAGGATAATGCTTAAAGATCCATCCTAGCATCTCAGCCATTGGAGGGGAGTTGGGAATTAGGAAATGAGAAAACATCTTTGAAGTTAAAAAGTTAAAGGGGAAATATAAGAAATCCAATTTGTGCACAAGTCCACAGCAGAACCCCCATTGCATAAAACGCAGCACATCAAAAATAACCAGGGATGGACAATCACTTTGCAGCCCTAGTTTGCTGTAGCAGAGACCAGGAGTGCTGATATGGGACTGGTTTGCTCCACAGGTTGCAATGAACATCACACTTGTTTCTTTAAACTGTGTCTCCCACTCTGAGCTTATACTAAAGGCCCACTCATGGCCTTCCCTTTTCCACAGAGAGGTAAGCTGTGGCCCTCAGGAGGCATTGGCCCTGGCTGGCTTGAGGAGGCAGGTGGTTGGACACCTGAAGATGCCCATGTTGCTGGTTATGTGTTAGTCAGCGTCTGATTTAGGGGCTGGGAGAGCCACACCATCAGAATTTGAGAGGGCTCCTCATTAACTGGCAGTGTTTCCATCAGAGGCAGATTTTTTTCTTTCGCTTCTTCCCAGGAGTCCCTTCCAGAATGATCCTTTATGACCCTTCCAGTGGACTCCACACATCAGTCCCTGAGTGGGGCAGAGTTCTCTCTTTCACTCTTTATTTCCTAAAGAGCTGGAAGGGCCAACACTTGCCTTTAGATCTAAGAGGAGCCTCCCTATTTCCTTCCCCTCCAGGGCGCAGATTCAGAGGAAGTCACCCCAGTCCTGGTGCACCAGGGGTGGAGGTGACTGTACATAAGGCTGCCCCTGCAGAACCTCTCATATGCTTCCTCCCACACTCAGCCCCTCCCCGACCTGATGGCCTGGCTGGTAAGGAGACAAAGAAGGGAGAAGCACACATGGAAATGATAGAATACCCTGGCAGCCCTGCCCTGGACTGGGGTCGCTCTGAGCTTACATCAGGGCTTGAGTTCTTCCATCTTTTTGGCAGCCTTGAGAGGTAGGTTCTGTTGTTAACTCCCCCCACCTTTCAGGCAGACCCTGGGGCAGGAGAGGTGAGGTATTGGGCTTAGAGTGGCACCTCTGGGGCAATTCTCGCCCATAGTAGTTGCCAATTTCTGTTTGCTGAATGATTGAATGAGTGAATAAACACAAGAAGGAGAACCCCCCAGGCACTGTGGGTGGTACCAGCTCTACCCTCAGCAAAGTCTCAGTGCGGCAGCCTGTGGGACAATGTACACGCGTGAACTCGGGCCATGGTGCCGCCCCAGATTTCTGCTCCAGATTTCTGCCCCAGTAACCGTGGCCACCTCTGGCAGGCAGCCTTCCCGGACTACTCAGCTTAGGAGCCGTGCCCCTCCACAGACAGAGCCGGCAACACCAACCTTTTGTGCCCTCTAGGGTTTCAGATTCTCCGAGCTCTGTTATGGGCTCATTCCTAACAAGATAAAGTGCTTTCAATTGGCTGTTAGTAAAAACAAAACTTCTGAGGTACTGGGCATTGCATGGAGAAGCAGTGGCTTTGGGGACCAGGCTGCTTGGATCTGAGGCAGGTGCTTGGGCCTCCCCTGCGCCCCTCCCGCGCCCCCTGGTGGCTAAGCACGGAGGTGCCCCGTGTGCTCCGACTTCTTAAGTTTTTAGTTCACCTGCTGCTCCTCACGCAGAGGGTCTGGGTCCCGGTGCATTAGTTTCCCCTACAGAGTTCAGCGGGGTCAGGGCAGAGAGAGAAGGGTTCCCCTCTTGAAGGCTGAGGAGCCAACCCACAGAACGCAGCAGCCAAGCGGCAGGGGTGGCCAGATAGGGATCCAGGTGACCTGGAGACCAAAGGGAGCTGCTCCTTCTTGGCTCCCACAGACTGCAGCCAGGCAGGAAAGCCAGCATGTTATTGCCCCAAATTCCAATATTTCGGAAGAGGCTAGGAATCCAAGTTCTCTCTGATTTTAAAGAATTGTCAGTCCAGCTTCTCCTCCTTGCTCCCTCCCCCTTGTCTTAAAACTTACTAAATGCAGAATGTAAATGTCTGAACACAATAAGTAAGAAAATGCCATGAAGGCTATGTTAACCAGTTCGATGAAAATATTTCAAATTGTTTGTAAAACCAGCACATGGTACCCCATGATTGCATTAATGTACACAGCTATGATTTAATTTAAAAAAGTGGGCAGTGCAATCAACATATCTGAGGGCCGGTTCAGCCCCCTGCGGACCCGGTTTGATAGCCACCCCACAGAGGAGGCTGTGAGTCTGCAGTCCCTGAGCAGCCTTTGCCAGAGCTGAGGCTCTTCCTCTTCCCTGCAGTCCGTGCTGCTGGAAAGACAGCCACGTTCACAGCCTCCAGCAGGGCTGCCGCGAAGCCTGTCCAGTCCCAGGGAGGAGGCTGGGGCTGATGTCCTCTCCACAGCTGACACTGACTTCTTCCCTCCTCTTCCCCAGTTTTTGTTTAGTGTTGTTTGTTTCGGTTGCCCTAGTTTTGATGCAATAACTGGGAGTATCTTGTTTCCACTTCTGAACAGAGTGTTGGTTTCACACGTAGCTGGAGGAAAACAGTGGCAGCTGCCTAAACACATACCAGATACTGAATTCACAGGAGGTAGTGCAAAAAAATAGTCTGCTCAGGCAGCCAGAAAAAATGTGACATGTTGTGTTTTGTCAGACGCTGTGGCCACCTTCACACACCACTGCAAGGATCTCGGGGGAAACAAAGACTGCAAGACCTTGGTGGGACATGGAAATTAACTCAGGGCTCCGAGGGTCTTGGCAGCCTGAGGTCCGCAGGGAGCTGGCAGGCTCACTCTGCTCGCTCATTCATTCATCACATACATGTTGAGCACATGCATGTTCTAGATGCTGACCTGGGCACTGGGGCCAGTGGGGAGATGGGCAGCAGCTTTCTTGCAGTCATGAGCCTGGAGGGCTTCATGAACAAGGGTGGCACAGAGCTATAAATGAATCCCTGTAAATGGGTCTTCAAATGATCTCTCGGAGCCTTTGAATAAGCCCTGAATAGTGTTCCTCTAAAGCAAAACATGCCATAATTATTACAAATATGCATGGTTTTCTGGGGGATTTTTTTGCATGGATGACATTATTCTACCTTAATTTTCGCCCATCGATATGTCTTGTACATCTTTCTATACATGTAGTCCTCCTTTCCACCTGCTGTCTAATAATAATTAAAAATTAATACAGTGGAACCTCCATAGCTGATCACTGCCCTACACTGATCACCTTCTTAAGGTGACCTGATTTTCACAGAGCGGACATTCACCACATGTGCATTTCAGTACAGTAACAGGACAGCAGGCCAAGTTCCCTAGAGTGACCAGCTCCACAGGTTGACCAGTTTGTTGCAGTTCCTTGGGTGGTCAAGTTGCAGAAGTTCTCTCTTGATCATGTTTTTGAGTTGTTTTTTTTTTTTTTTTTTTACCACGTGCCAGGCCCAACTCTGAGCACTTCACTAAGATGCTTAATCTTCAGCATGGCCCCAGAAGGCGTGTGCTGTTAATAAGTTCATTGTACAGATGGGAATACTGAGGCACAGACAGGAAGTGGCCAGGCCATGCTGGGCTCAGGTGCTTTGCTGTGGACAGAAACTTATGCTTTTTCCAGTTTGGGACAGTGCTGCCCTGGATACCTTATATGTGTCTATCTGTGCCCATGAGCTAGAGTGACCCCAAGGTCACCACTGGCCAGGGGGCATCTTAGGTCAGTGGATGAAACATCAGTGGCTCCCAGGGTGGCGTTGCAGGGCCTTTCTCTAAGCTGCTCGCCTTTCAGGCTCACCTGCCCCAGGGAAGGAACCTTCTAGAGGTTGGGCCCAGGGTACATCTCTACCCCTCATCCACAGTGGAGTGTGATCCATCCCTCTCCCCAGCACACAAGTCTTCTCCTGGGTCCCCATGGCCACAAGGTTTGCAGCCTTTCCTTCTGGGCTAGAGGCTTGGATCCCACAGGGGAGAGAGAAAGTTCTAGATAGAGTTCATAGCTCACTTTCTCATACAGTCTCTCTTGCATGTGCCTTTTTTTGGTTTGTAAGTTTCCAAAGGAAGGTGCATTTTTCTGGAACAACTGCAAACTTCAGTGTCCTTGAATCCCCCGCTGCAGCAGTGTGCCAAGCTGGGTGGGGGCTGTAGGTGGGGCTTGGGGGTCCATATTCTATAACCAGCAATAAAACGGAATGAAAGTGGGTCACCCTTTCATCCTCACAGTGGTCCGTAACTTGAAAGCAGTGTGGTAACATATTGCTGCCTGGGAGGTGGACTGTCCCCACTGCCCTCCCCAGGAGCAGCACCTCCTCCAAGACACTTATCCTGAAGGGCTTCCTTGGCACTGCTTTCCTGCCTCACAATTCCACAGCCCAGGACTTGTGCTTCTACTCACAGGACCACTTTCTATTTCTAAATAATTATTAGGGTGCCCATCTTGTCTCACATTCACACAGCTGCTTGTTCCCTGCCCCGGCTGGCCTCCTGGCCTCTGCTTAGTGTCCAGTGAGGATGATAAACATAGTGTATAGTCCTTGTGGAAGCAAGAAAGCAAAGGGCAAAGAAAAGCCTCTTAGTTAAAGTTTATTGAGGGAAGACCCTTCCTGATACTGTCTCCAAGTTGATGTTTTTCCCAAAATTAATGTTGAGACTGAGATTGATGTCTTGCCCCTGCTATATTACATAAGAACAGTCGTGAGCTCAGTGGGCTCATCCATCAGAAGCAGGATGTGGAGTGTCAGCTAAGTCAAAGCGACAGGAAGGCATCTCTGGTGGGCTCAAACCACGAAGGGAAGACGTCCAGCAGCATCTGGCTTCAGGCATGGCTGGATCCAGGAGCTACTTCATCTCTTGACCATTTTTTTCTCAATGTTCACTTTACATACCTTCAAGATGCGGTTCAGCATCTTGAGAATGATGTAGGCGTTACATGGTCATGGGACTGTAGGGATACCCTTCACATTTACCAAACATGGATGCTCTATCAATATAGGAAAAACATCACTGGAAATGAGAGGCACATTTACAAGAAAACCCTGAGGCAGAATAGCACAGAAGTGAGCACAAGAACCTTGAGTTCAAATTCTGATTTCACTCATCCTGGCTGGGTGACTTTGGGTAAATGACCTAATCCCTCTGGGTCTCAAGCTCCTAATGTGTAAAATGAGGAGGATAAAAGTACCTGGAATCTGACGTGCATCACGGGACCTGCGGGTTGGTGGTGGTTGGTTCTCATCCTCCTCCTGCCTTGATGATCCACATTTCATGAGGCTAAGATTCCACCTTCAATTGCAGGGATATTTTTTTCCTCTTGACTTTTTCAGAATTCTTCCCTATAATTCTGCATTCCTTCTTGGAGGCTCAGTCTAAATGTCCTTTTCACAAGTTAAAGGCTTTATAATGAAAGAGAAAATTGCTTTCATCTTCTGATGTATTCTTTCCTTTTCTTTTTTGTTTACTCAACCATCAGGAAAGCATTTTCTACTTTGTACCCTCAGACTTCTCATTAATATAATCATCCTAAATACTAGTATAACCAAACAAAACTACAGATGCTAACTAGCAAGCAAATGAGATTCGTATGTGGGGAGAAAATGTGGATGACTCAATGGTATATAAAAGTTAGGGTTTTGTTAATTATCTATAATTAGTGGGAAAGAAAATATGTTCACTATATTAAAAATAAGCTCTTTATTTTTGAGGAGAAAAGAGCATCGTAAAGAACAGGAATGCTGTTCCTTTTTATTTACATGAATTGAGATAATTTGGACTCACTGGATTAATGTAAGGTTTCATGATAAATAATACCACCATCTGCGATAAATGGGCGCCTTTCTGTTTGAATAGATACAGCTCAACATTCTCAAACCATATGCTCTATGAACAGCAAATGCAGTTATTTAAATTCTGGTGTAAATGCTTACATTATACGACTCTAAATCCCTCCTGATTTTTTTTTTTTTTTTTGCTTCATTTCCAAACAGTTTTGGAAGCATAGTAGAAAACCATGCTTACACTTTGAATCAAAGGTAAACCTGGAAAATAATTCTGATCGTAAAGCTCACTAAAGAAAATGCTGAGAAAGTTCTCATCTCCATGAAACACAACTCAGAAAGGCTTCTTCCTATCATGGGGTCTGCAAACTCGTGCAGGAGCCAGAAGACCAAACCCAGCCCACCAACTGATACTTGTGTTGCCTGAAAACTAAGAATGATTTCACATTATTAAATAATTTGGGAAGAAAAGGAAAAAAATTAAAAGTAGAGTAACGTTTTAGACATATGAAAATTTTGTGAAATTCAAATTTCAGTGTTAATAAGTTTTATTGTAACACAGACAATTTGTCTACATCTGTGTCTGGTTGCTTCCGTGCAACGGAGACCATCCTGCCTGTGAATGCTAAAATATTTACTGCTTGGGCCTTTATGGAAAAAAAAAAAAAAGACACTGCCCTCCTCTAAATATGACTTGTGAAGTCCAATAACTTCAATTTGGATAAGAAGAAGGTGTTATCATTTTAGAAGCTTTTAGCTGAAAGTAAGAGAAAACCCTTATGTGGGATGGAGGTCCGTGGGTTCACAGCACTGAAGGGCAATAGCCTGGGAAGGTCAGACTTGTTCTTCCACATTCCCCCACTGCTGTCAAGACCCAGAGTCCTGAATTTTCCACTATGCCCACCCCATGGCCAACTTCTTCTCTGGGGATGTTTCTCATAGTTTCAAGATAGACAATGGTTTTATTGCAGTGACTGGCCCCCCTTGGACCCTGGGGAGAAAGATGCTTCTCTTAAGAGTAAGGAAACTTCTTTCCCAGAAGTCCTAATAAACTTCTCCTTCTGACTCTTTGGCCCAGGCTGGCCGAGGCCAGGGCTTCCCGAGCTCAGCATGTTCATCTTTGGGACCAGATGATTCTGTGTTGTGGGGGTGCCCTGTGCATTGTAAGATGAGAGGCTGCACCCCTGACCGCTACCCACATGATGCCAGCAGAATCCCCCTAAGCCCCATTCTTGATGATCAAAATATCTCCAGATATTTGCAGATGTCTGCTGGGTAGCAAAGTTGCCTCTATTTAAGAACTGCTGGCTTTGGCCTGTGCATAATCAAACCAGTTATGGAAAACAGGTTTGCAATTACCCTGTTTGATTTAGACCAGATATTAGCAAACTACAAACCGTGGGTCAAATCCAGCCCGTCACCTGTTTGTGTGTGGCCTTTAAGCTAAGAATGATATTTTCATCTTTAAATGGTTTTATACATATTATATAAAGTTGATTTTTGTCTCTTGGCCTGCAAAAGCCCATGGCCCTTTAAGAAACAGCTTGGGGAGGCTGTGTGGCAAGAGGATCTCTTAAGGCCAGGACTTTGAGGCTGCAGTGATCTATGTTTTGCCCTTGCACTCCAGCCTGGGTGACAGACTGAGTATAAAAAGAAGAAAAATTTGCCTACTCTTAGATTTGGCCAATCCACAACCCTCACCCTTAAAAACCATAAAATGAAATTCCATAATCTTTTAACCTACACACACACACACACACACACACATACATACACATATATTTAAAAAATCAATATAATGCTTTGTCATATGGAAGAAAAATAAGACCAAAGTAATCCATAGCAAAATAATATTTTAACACATACACTACAAGGCTGAATGAAGTGGTCAATGCTTCCCTCTGTAGTTAGTGACAGTGGACATGTCAGCCACAAATGGAAAATGATAATAGCTCCACGTTTGAATGACTTGGTTTTACAAGCAGATTGGGCATTGTGGATGTAGTTTTCTTTTCTTTTTTTTTTTTTTGAGACAGAGTCTCACTATGTTGCCCTTGGTAGAGTGCTATGTCATCACAGCTCACAGCAACCTCCAACTCTTGGGCTTAAGCGATTCTCTTGCCTCCACCTCCCAAGTAGCTGGGACTACAGGCACCCGCCACAACATCCGGCTAGTGGATGTAATTTTGCAAAAGGATAAAAAGGCTAGTTAAGTTCTATCAAACAAAACGATAGACAACTTTTTAGGTAAGTTTCATCAGAACACAATCTTCACCCCAGTTAGTTGCAATCCTTCAAAATACACAATATAAATTGTTGTCCTTCCCTGGATTTATCTGTGGGTGTTTAAGATCAGCTATTGGCTTGGATCATTATAAATACATTGTTCACCTTTGTAAATGTCCGGGGGGACAAAGTCATGAAGAACCTGGGAATTTTTTGTCATATAGGACTGTCTTCTGCCTTGCAGAAAATCTAACAGAACTGAGTCCTGCTCTCTAAATGCCAGTGGTATTCCTGTCATTTGATAACCAAAATGCCCCACAGATACCCTAGTTGCCATCTGCAAGAGGCTGAGTAATGTCCACCTCCCTAAAGATGTCTACGGCCCAATCACCAAAACCTACAAATACGTTGCCTCGCGTGGCTAACGGAGCTTTGCAGATGAGAATAATAAGGTGAGAGCTAGAAATGAGGAGTGTATCGGGAAGCACTCAGCATCATCAGAAGGGTCCTTATAATGTGGAAGCAGAAAGTCAGTGGGTTGGGGGAGAGAAGCTCCCAGGCTACTGGCTTTGCAGAGGGAAAAAGAGACTCCAATCCAGGGATGCAAGTGGCCTCCAGAACATGGCAAAAGGAAGGACATAGATTATTTCCTGAAGCCCCCAGAAGGAATGCAGCCCACACTAATTCTAGACTTCTGACCTCCCAAACTATAAAAGAATACATTTTTTGTTGTTTTTCACTGCCAAACTTGTGGCCAATGGTTCCAGCAGTAATAGAAAAGGGATACATTATCTCTCAGAGGGGTATCTTTCATGGGGAGGACCCCTGGCACCAGCCAATAGAACTTGGGGACCTGTGGAAGTCCACACAGTGCTGTGAGTCCGGCAGGGGAGGTCAGGGTGGACGTGGAGAGTGGGCACCATGTCCATGGCACAGGCCATTTGCCAGTATCAACTTCAGGAAGTCCTAACACAGAGGATTTAAAACATCCCATTTTAGATTTGTAACTTTGCCTGGTAAATATTTCCCCTGTGCCTACTTGAAGCACCACTCTCCCGCTGATCAAGTCTAAGATTCTGGATGTTTGGGGGGCATTTGTCTTTAAAAGGCACAGCTCCTTTGCTCTCCCTCCAGGCCTGATTGAGTAGCACCTGGGAATGATTATAGAGTTCCCCCAAAGAAAAGGGGGAAAATATCCCCCCAGGGGCTCAGAGGAGAATGTAAGTACCTGCTCTTTTAAAGGAGAGTTTTTACTATTATGAAATTGCAAACCGTACTATGTAATTTCAGCAAAGGATTTTCAGGGTTTGTTCAGAAGAGGCATTGAAATCAAATAATCCATTTATCAAGGTGCCTTTTGTTTCAAGAAAAAAGAAACAATGAGCCATATTTAGCATAGAGAGACATTCTGTGTCTGGGGAATGTTAATAAATCACAAATGGAGAGAGAAAAAAAAAATACGCAGGCAGGCTTGGGTTTCAAGTAAGCTGCGGTAACTTGGAAGGAAAATCCAATCTGGGATCTCCTTGCAGCTCACGGGGAAAGGCGAGTTCTGGGCTACAGGTGTCTGGCACCAGGTGAGTAACCCCGAGCTGTCTGGTGCAGAACGTGCCACTCAAGTCTTGAAAAGAATCTGCCTCCCTTGATTTCAGACTTACTTTTTTTTCTCATATGGACAGCACCCAATTTTTTTTTCACATATGGATATCACCATTTTTTCCCACATTTCTGTAGTCTTAAAATCTTTTTAGTATAACTTATCAGCATATTTGAAATAATGTTAATAATAATAATACAGCAACAACCACATCTCCCAACAGTTAAGCCTCCTGGGTTCTTTGCACCTAAATGAGGTAAGATTTCTAGTACAGAGATGAGGGCTCTGAGGCTCAATAGTTTAAGGTATTTGAAAAAAAAAATCCTTATCTAGGAAGTTGTGAGATAGGATTCATTGTTGCATTTTGACTGTCTGTGGGGATGTGACCCATTTCTCCTTTCTGGGCTGGAGAAGGCTTTGGTTAAAGCCCTTCCTCTGTTTCTTCCTACTTAGGTAACATCTGACAAAACACTTACATTCTATCTGCATCAAATTAGATCAGGGCTTCTCTACTTCAGCAGGGCTGACTTTTTAGACTGGGTGAGTCTTTGTGGTGGGGTGCTGTCCTGGGCAAGAGAAGATGTTTAGAAACGTGTTCCTAACATCTGCTAGATGCCAGGAGCCGTCCCCTCCCAGCTGAGACAACCAAAAATGTCTGCACACCTCACCAGTTGTCTCCTGGGGCACAAAAACCATCCTTCATTGAGAACCACTGACTTAGGTGCTATGTTTGAAAGTCCCTCGCATGCCCCCATTGTGAATTGGGATTGTTCCAGGAAATTTTATTTTCATTCTATCCAATTGAAGAGGAAATCAGGACCCAGTATTTTTACCACTCCCTGCCCCACTGAGAGAAAAATCTGGGCCCATCTCACCTGCCTGGACCAATACTGCACTCTTCACATGCCCAGGTCCTGGGATTTCTTTCTGCCAGTCCTGTGCCTCTGCCGACCCATCCTGGAATCCTCACCCTATTCCTTTGGTCCCACCACCCTTTATGTCCCAGACCCTAACGAATGCATCCCTGGTGAATCAGGACATTGGGAAGTGAGCATCTCAGTGGAGGCCAGGTGTCACATCAGCCGAAACCCTCAGCATTTCCCTGTCTGGGCATGAAATGACGTGGCCATCTCCTGTGTCCGCTATCTCAAAAACAATCTCAAAAACTCAATTTCCAGCAGTGGTTTTGTGTGGGAGCTCTCTGATGAACATCTGATGGAGGACACAATATCCCCAACGCTGACAGGCAGGCACAGATAAAAGAAAATGGGTAAACAGGAAGTGAGACCGCAAGTGAACAGGCTGTTGCTGGGGAGGCCAGACAGACAGATGCAGCTGTCACCTGCCCCCTCATGCCTCTCTCCCCTGCCTTAGAAAACCAGCACTGGACTCTTCCAGGGGTACTGTTTCAGATCAATAAAAATGACTCAATTATCCTGTCTTTCTGGGAGACGTTGGTGTGAGCAGATGAGCCCAAGTAAGAGCAAGGGGGAAAGAATATTTTTCACAGCTCACAAAGTTGCAGCATCCCTGGGACTGTTTCCTTGCAGTCAGGAGATAACATTTCTGGAAAGAGCACGTACAGGTAGTGATCACGTCTGGTTCCTTAATCTGCTAGATGTGGGCTGAGGTGAGCAAGTGAGATGAGTTCAGGCGACGTACATGGTGCTGTGGTGTGAAGGTGGACGGTTGGGCCCTGCACAGCTCCATAGCGCTGGCTCTTGAACATCTCTGCACATGGTTGCTGGAGGTCCCTAGACACAGCATGAAATCACCTGATTCTCACAAATGAGCAAGCCATTCCCTTTTCACTCCTGATTGAATTACTTTATCTAAGAGAAAAATCTCATTTTGCTGTCACTAGATCTTTAGCACCCAACACTTGCTAATCTCCCCATTGAACAAAGAAATGGCAAATCTAAGGCTAAGAGCTATAGGTGGGTGCACCTGGAAGAGGAGATCTTGGTGTTTCGTTTATAGTAGGGTTATTTAAACAACATTATTAATTAATATGAGGACATTATTAATTTCAATTCTAATCAATAAAGTTATCAATGATTAATAAACTGCATGACAAAGAATGCGTACATAAATACCCAGCTCAGGTTGTGAAAGTGACGGATGTCTGAAGCTTAGGAAATGCACCGTCAATTGAAAGCTTTGAGTGTAGAGAGCTGTGCCGGGCAGTGATGGGCATATACACTCTCAGGAAGTTCTTGACCAATTCTCAGCAGCCTCACAAATGATTCCTAGTGCGTTGTTGCCTTGGTGAATGGAAATGATGTTTTCTGTCTGCTGCAATCACTGTTGTGATTCATTTACTTCTAGGAGACAGTAAACACTAAAAGTAGGCAACTGTGGGACAAAGGAGGCCCCTACCTGAAGAAGTTTCCTTAACACATTTGATGTGCTGAGCTGGTTGCAGAGAATTGTCATCCTCTGGTAGTGCGTGTGGGAATGTCCATACCACTGACTCCAATTTTTCCTACCTCGTGTGAGAAGTTCCACTTCCAGAATGACGGTGTCTACACTTGGCTTCATTGCATACCTTACCTTTTTGCTTAATGTTTGGGTGATTGGTCAAAGTTCATGCATTCCTCAAGTATCAGTGAGTGAATACGCGGTCACATTGTATGCAAGACAGGAGAACCCTGGAAAATAGAACAATCCTTCATGATCCCTGCCCACGTGAAGCTTCCAGTCTGTTAGGGAAAATGGTCATTAACCAAATATGCACACACAAATAAATACAAAATTACAGCTGTGGGAGAAGGTGTGCAGGAAAGAGAGGGATGCCAGACCTTGCTAGAAGTCAGGAAGTCTTTCTAGAAGAGCTGAGGGTGGAGCTGGGAACTGAATGGGAATTAATGGGACAAAAAGAATGGTATGAGCAAAGCCCCGGACAGATGAAGAAACAGAAGCATTTAAATTTCAATAATCGTTTAATAATAAGGAACAAATAGATGTCAAGATATGGCCCTATTCACACCCTCATCATGAGTCAGGCACTTGCTGAGTACAGAAGAACCTCTGTAAGTTGACCACTTAACAGATTGTAACTCACCAGTCTGCATATAGAGGTGGTCAACATAAGGAACTAGGCCTGATGTACTGATACACACGTGTGGGGAATGTCCAGTCTAAGAGGATTATGTCAACTTAAGGGAGGTGGTCAGCTATGGAGGTGCTACTGTGTTTTATAGGCATCCTCTCACCAAACCCTCACACACCTGGGAGGCAGGAACTAGAGAGAAGCCGTGGGCCAGAGAACGAGAGCCCTGGGACCAGGCGGTGAACATGACCTTCAGCTGCATCACTTGCAACCAGGAGGCTTGGGTAAAATTACTCACCTTCTCTGTTCCTTAGAGTCCTCACCCATAAAAAAGTGATCATCATCATACTTACCTTATAGGATTATTTGGAAAAACTAATTGAGATTCCAGATATGATCACTTCAAAGCTTACCTAGAACATAGTCAACTCTCGGCTGTTGTTGGCTACTCCATCAGGGGCTGCTTCATGACAAACCCTAAAATGTAGAGGCTGAGACCACTTACAAGGTCTCTTGAGTCTAGGAGTTACTGATCTTGGCTGGGGGCTCTCACTTTGGGGGGCTGGCTGTGGGCTGCCTGATGTAGGATGGCCTTTGCTGGAACAGCTCTGCTCACTTCCCAAGGGCCTCTCTTCCTCCAGCCTGGGCTTGTTCTTTTTGCTTATGTCAGGAGCCCAAAAGAGAAAACAGAAATGTGCAAACCCTCTTTGCACTCTGCCCCTTCTTCTGAATTCAGAGTAATCACAGGCAGTCTCCCCCCATAGATTTGGGGAGTGGAGGGCAACCAATATAACTCTTGAAGGGCCAGTGCAGAGTTGCAGGCAAAGGGTATAGGTATAGGAGGAACATGAGGACTGCTTGGTAATTGTACCACCACAGTTATTATTACTACCCACTCTGTTTATCTATCTATCTACCTATCATCCACCTATCTGGGGAGAAAACTGAAGCTCCCAGAAGATAAGGACTCACCCAAGAGCACGTGACTAGTGAGGCCATCAACCCTAGCTGTGTCTGTGAGCCCAAACCTCATGCCCGCAGCTGCTGGGACCTCCCTTCTTCACGGTGTCCATCCCTTCCTAGCTCAAGTGAACTCTCTTGCAGACTGGAAGCATGAAGAATGAGGCTGGACAAGAAGGGACAAACTGGGCACTGTTTTTCTCCATGTGAAGGAGAAAGAGTTATCTGCTTAAGGGATGAGGAACCCCAAGAGGGGAGATGATCCTACGTGCCCGCCTTATCTTTATTTTACAGAAAATAAACTCAGTGTTTGCTTAAAAGCAAAAAGTTTCTTTTTTAGACTTTTTCATTTTAAAAAATGTTAAAGAAGGAAACTTTTCAAGTATGAATAGTAAAGAAAGACGAGAAAGCTTACGACAGATACCCCTCATTGTAGAGTACAGCCAGGGGCACATGGGCCTCAGGGTCCAGTGGGTAGCCCACTCAGAGCGTCCTGGGTTCCACCAATGAATCTCTAAATCTCTGCACTTTGAGGTTTAAGAGCTTTTTTGGACAGGAATGAATAGCTCAAAACAAAAGCATCCGATGTGGCAATTAGTCTATTGGTTTTGACAAAGTATTACAAGTTGCTTAAACAGTCAATTATTTCAAGGACAGAGAGCCGGAACTTTTTTTGAAATGTTGTACCTTGCCAGGGCCTTCTGTGCTTGTTTCAACCTGGTTCCGAAATCAGAGGGTTTAAGTGGAAGTGTTGAGCCCTCCCTGAAGAGAGAGAGAGAGGCGAGTGTGCCCTTCTTACCGGTGACCTCAGAGCAAGGCCTCTGGGCTGAGGACAGGAAGGAATGTGATTTCTTTGAAAAGCCATCTTGACAACCCAAGTCCGCCTGGCCGTGGCACCGAAGGCAGCTTTGATCTCCAGGCCAACGACCCTGCTGGGAAGAGGATTAAGGAGCTCCCAGAGGAGGCCAGAGCCAGCCGCCCCCACACTGATGGAGAGGCCAGGACAGATGGCAAGGTTGGAAGGAAGGGCGGAGAGAGAGGAAGTCTGCCCTTCACTCTCAGTACATGAATTGAGGATTGTTTGTGTTTTCTGGGGATTTTGAGGAAAAAAAAAAACAGCAAAAATTTGGGCTTTCTTGGGTTTGCTATGTTAGCATTGGGGACAAGCAAAACGGTGCTCAAATAATCTATGTGTGGCCTTTGGGCCACAGGTTGGACACCCTTCAAAATGACCTTCTGCAGTTTCTTTTTCCTCTCCATAGTATCTTCTGGAATTCACTTCATCCTGGTTCACGCAGATTTTGTTTTCCAGCTCACGGTGCCCCACTGAGTGCAGGTACTGTGGTTTACGGAACCATTTTCCTATGTAGGTCGTAGCAAATAATTTGCCTTTGAAACTAGTGCTGCCCTGAATGATCTTGTGCATATGTATTTTTGAATTGCCAGAGGTGTATCTTCAGGGAATATTTTTTAAAGCGGGATCATACATTCAAAGGGAAATGCAAATGTAATTTTGTTAGATTGCATCAAATTCAGAAGAGTTGCTGCACTGTCCATTCTCAGCGCACTAGAGTGCTCGGTACCTGTAGCCTTGCCAAAAGTGAGCTGTTATACTTCGTAACTTTTGCCATTTTGGTCAATGAGAAATGGTATCTGTAGTTTTAATTTGTACTTTTATAATTGTGAATGTGGTCGATAGTTTTAAATATTTGTAGGAACCATTTTAATATATTTTTGATGAATTGTTTGTTTACGCCCTCTATTCATTTCCTATTTGTTTTTCTAATATTTTCCCTCAAATTTCAAAATTTATCTACCTATCATCCACCTATCTGGGGAGAAAACTGAAGCTGAAGCTAAGGATATTAGCCCTTAATCTGTGGTACAGACACTGCAAAAATTTACTACCAGCTTATTGTTTTTGTATTGATTTTGTTTATGATATTTTTATAATGCAAATGTTTAAAAAAATCACATAGGCAAATACATTTTTTCAATCATATTTGGATTTTGAGTCACAATTAGAAAGTTACTCCCAAGTTATAGAAGAACTTTGTTCGTGCTTTTTTCAGTACTTAGAAAATTTAATCTTCTTAGATTTTGATCACTGGTCCATTTGAAGTTAATTCTGATGTACAGTGTGAGGTATGGATCTAAGTTATCTTTTTTTCCAAATAGCTAACAGTTGTCCCAGAACCGTTTATGAAAAGTCTGTATTTGCTTCAGGATTTGAGATGTCACTTTTATCACATACTAAACTTCTATATATTCTTGGATTTATTTATGGACTTTTTTCTATTCTATGAGTCTATTTTCCTATTCATGTACCAGTGCCACTACATTTTAAATTCACGTGGATTACGGGGGCGGTGCCTATGGCTCATCGAGTAGGGCGCCGGCCCCATATACCGAAGGTGGCAGGTTCAAGCCTGGCCCTCGGCCAAACTGCAAAACAGAAAAATAGCCGGGCGTTGTGGCTGGCGGACGCCTGTAGTCCCAGCTACTGGGGAGGCTGAGGCAAGAGAATCGCCTAAGCCCAGGAGCTGGTGGTTGCTGTGAGCTGTGTGACGCCACAGCACTCCATGGAGGACGATAAAGTGAGACTCTGTCTCTACAAAAAAATAAAAAAAAAAAACTAAAAATAAATGCATGCGAATTATTAATGAAAATATCCCCTTTACTCTTACAGTAATTCACCAGCATTTTGTTAGGCTGACCTCTATGAAATTGCCACCATGTAATGACTATTACTCTGCCAAGTTTTGTCTTTTTCAACCTAATATAAATATATGCATAATTCATGGCCCATGCGGAGTCATCCGCTGACTTACTCCAGAAGGGAGTATAAAAATTCTAGCCACAGTGGACTTCAGAATTTCTACGTCCTATTTCTAAATCTCTTACAGACCTCATGACTTCTGAGGAGCTCCTTAACAATTCTTCGCCTTTTTCTTTTTCTCTTTTTCTCCCCCTGCTAGTGATCGAGGGTCGTGGGGTTGCAGACAACATTCCGAGATTCTCCTCGCTGCCACCATACCTCCCCGTGAGCTACCACATCCTCAGAGCAGAGACGTCCTTCTTGCTCAAGGAGACCAGCCAGGACGCGCTGCGCAACTCGAGCCTGCGGTCGCGCGTGGAGTCCTTCTTCGTGTACAAGGCCAGGCAGCCTCCGGTGTTAAATGCCAGCTCCGGGCCTTTCTCGCTGGAAAAGGTCATACCCCTGGACTTACTGTTGACTTCAAACTTTTTAGATCCCTCCAGTAAGTTTCGTGTCGACTGGAAACTGCAGGCCCACATCCTGCGCGAGAAGATCTACCTGAGCAGCCCCAAGGTGCAGGTTCTCTTCCACGTCGTGGGCAGAGACTGGGACGATCCCGGCGCCGGGGAGAAGCTGCCCTGCCTCAGGGTCTTCGCCTTCCGAGAGACCAGAGAGGTGAGGGGCAGCTGCCGGCTGAAGGGGGACCTGGGGCTGTGCGTGGCCGAGCTGGGGC
>CAUYRH010016091.1:0-13235 GCA_963574655.1 Perodicticus potto | reverse complement strand
CAATTACTTAATACAATTTGAATTACTTATTTAAAAAAAGCAAGTTTTATCTCAAACCTCACTAAATATTAGACAGCCCCATGCAGAAAAATGAAGTAGGATTCATATCTCTCACCACTTATCAAAAATTAATTCCAGATGAATAAAGACTTAAATACAAAGCATGAAACCATAGAATTGTAGAAGAAAATGTATTCAGTGCCTACTGCCACCTCCAATTTGGAAGTATCCCCATTCTCCAGATGGGGACACAACTTTTCTCTATCTCTTAAGATGTTTTGGACCCAACTGGTCCCTACCTGTGGGATACAGCAGAGGCCCAAACCCAAGGGCTGGTGCTGAGGTCACATAAGCAGGTCGCTAATGGGAGTGTTCTGCTAATTGGGGGCTGAGGAGCCGGAGTGTTAAGCAACACACCTGTTGATTGGGCAGATATAACATGAGATGAGCAGCTGTTCACACCATTTATCAGCAGAGCTTGTATCCGGAAAAATTTCTTCCAGATATTGAGTGAAGCAAAAAATTCATGACTAAAAGTACAAAGGCAATTACAACCACAAAATATAACAAATAAATGGGACTTGATGAAATTAGAAAGCTTACATAGACAAAGAAATAACAGAACAAATAAACCATCTATGGAATGAGAGAAAATATTCACAAATTATATATCCAATAAAGGGGTAATATCCAGAATCTACAAGGAATTCAAACAAATCTGCAAGGGAAAAAAAATTAAAAAGTGGCCAAAAGACATGAATAGAAGTTTTTCAAAAGCTAGACAAATGGCCAAAATATATATAAAAAAATACTCAATATCACTATTCATCAGGAAAATGCAAATTAAAACCACATGAGATATCATCTTTCCCATGTTCGAATGCATTTATTAAAAAGTCCAAATAATAGATCCTGGTTTGGATGCAGGTAGAAAAGAATGGTTATATACTGTTAGTAGGAATGCAAGTTAGTACAAACTTCATGGAAAAGTGTAATTTACAAAATCCACTAAACAAGGCAAACTACAGTCACTAAGTATGTATTTAAAAAAAAAAAAAAAAGATGAGAAAGATAAAAAGCAAAGAAAAAGATAAACGCAATGACAGAAATGAAATCCAACATATCTCAAATTTTACTGCCTTTTTTAGATTGTTCTTATGGAAAAAGACAGCTCCAGAGAGTTTCTCAGTGGCAATTAGATTTTCTGGTCAGAATATAACAATATTACCTCTGCCGTTTCCACAAGAGTATTAGTGAATATAAATCTTATCTCTCATGTGGAAGCATTGGTTCCAAAAATATTTGGCAAAGGGAATGATTATACCAGGCATCCCAAACCTACTTCTCCCGCTTTACCTATCTTCACAAACAGTTCCAATTTAGTAGGCCTCTTTGCCACCTAGTCCTTTTCATTTACCATAGATGATCTAATCAGAAAGATTTTCTTTTCCAAATTTATCAGAAATCTTTTTATTATGTATTAATTACTCCAAATCAACTTTTTCTGTGACTATTCTTTTTGAACTACCACCATCTCTCAACATGACCAGTGTATTTCTTTTATAATTAAATGTCTGATTTCTACCATTGACTCGTTCAAATACCATCCAGGGACGTGTTTAAAACATACAGACCTTATCATATCACTAACTTGATAAAAGGCCTCTGAGGCTTCCAATTCGTATTTCATAAAGTTTAAATCTGTAATTCTCTTGCAAATAAAAACTATAACGGCTGTTTCAACCTAGAGATATAGCAAGATTAAAAAGCTGTTGCTATGATCCTGATAAGAAAAAGGAACCAAAATGGACTAACTAAAAATCAACGATATGCTTGAGCCCCTTAGAAAACTAGGTTACAGGTGCATCCCCAAATATAGAGACAGGTGCAAGAATATCAAAACACTATATAGCGTCTGCCTACCTGAGAAGCACACAGTTAGAAGAAATGTAAGGTATTAGGAAATCTAAACTAGAATTTTTCATGAACTGTTGGAGATTGAGTGATGGCAATTGTGAGAATGTGAAGCTCTAAGTTATCAGTCATAAGGTAGTGAATGCTATCTTTCAAGTTTTTCTCTCCAGAAACCCCAACAGGCTCTCTAGGGGGAGGATTAGAAAGAACCCTGAAAATGTTACCCATATAATCATGGCTGAGAGAAGGCAAAATAAGTCACTGGAAAAGAAAGTACCCAGATTTATTTCCCTTATCTCTTTTAGAGAGGCAAAGGATTAATATCCAGGGAGCTAGTCATCAAACTATAGATCAGGAGGAAACTGGTAAAATTCCAGTGTAGGTTGGGTAAAGGAAGAGAAACTGGATGTCAACCTAAACCGCCTTCTCTCTTAATTATCAAGGGAACGGGATGCAAAGCTTTAGTCCCCAACAGGGAGAAAATCAGGAAGGAGGAAAAGACCATCCCACGCAGGTGTACGGAAGGGAGTTCTTTTGAAAACCACACTCCTGAAGCCCAGGATACGAGCCTGAGTGTGATGCTTAAGAAGAACGTCAAAGAGCTAAACTCTCACCTACTCACCTGTTAGCGGAACTAACAAGCTTTGAGTCAAAACTGCTGGAGACACATCCGAGTGCGACAAGGAGCTGATTTCCATTGGGAAGCCCTGAGGAGAGACACGCAGCCAGCCGTATGGGAGACAGACAGTTTCACTAAAGGAATCTGAAAACTTTGCTGCCCATTCCAACAATAATATTCACTTCTGACAACCACTGCAACAATACAATTTAAACTTGCCAACATTAAAAAAAGATAGATAAATAAAAATCCTTACCCCAAAAGCCAAACATGAGAAAACTTCATGTTTCCCTCCAGCCATCCATAAAGTCAACTCTGTCTCATTTCATATAAATTATGTCCAGAATTTCATACCATATTTTAATCAAATTATTAAAATGTAAAAAAAGGACTCTAAATATATAAAATGGTCATCAGAATATAAAATAATACATATTTGTGATTATCAGAAAAATAATTTTGAAATAATTATGAACAATTTGTTAATATTATTTCTCTAATGGAAAAGGGGAATGACATGTAAGATCAAATCGACACAGCAAACAGATGGAATCCTTAAGAAAATACCAACTTGAATGTTTCAAATAAAAACCTGAATATTGTTAATGAAAAGTGTTTTTATGGGTTTATTGGTAACCTCAGCGCAACCAAGGAAAACTTGCTAATTTGATAAATTATCCAGTCTAAAAGGCAAATAAAAATAAAGAGTGAAAAAAGCTAAATAAAACATAACAGAGGCTCCAAAATCTGGGTGAAAATATCAAACATTGCAGTGGGCACATAACTGGAAATTTATAGTGAGAATACAAAAAGAACAGTTTGAAAGACATAGGTGAAGGAATAATAATTGATACCTTTAAATATTTAGGGTATAGGCCAAACCACAAATCCAAGAAGCTCAGAAAAAACAAAGTGGAATAAGATTCAACCCTTCAACACACAAACACATTTAATTACATAAACACACTACAAGGTAAACCAAAACGGAGCTTTAGTGAATTACTTGTGGGATGAAGCACATGTACTTGGTTAAAAAATATGTTTATATATACAATCTACTATTAAATGCAACAAAAATAAGTTATATTGATAAGTATATAGAAGAAATTAAGTGAATGTGACCCCAAGAAGTGAATTAATAGTGAATTCTATGTGGTTACTAAATAATGTTCATGTAAAATATATTCACTTTGGTCTCTGAAAATTTTCATAATAAAATAATGTGAAGAAAGTAGTATTATCTATTCTTCTATATTGCTAAAATCATATGAAGTTTTAGGTTTGTAGCCCGCAATATCTATCATCTGTAGTTAAGACATGTGTACTTAAGTGTTGGTTTTAGACCATTTACTCCAGATCTTGGAAGATTCAATACTATTAAATGTATTTGTATTTGTGTAAAGCAGCAGTAATGACAACTTTGGCTTCGTTTCTGAATGTTTGGTAGAAACAAAGCAGGAATTCTCATTTACACCGTTGTGATGAGCACTCTGAGTGAGGAATTGGGGAACAGGAACTTTATTTCAATATAGCTGAGATGCCTTGATGGCTAAAGACTGTGAAACACAGTGGAATTTTCTGTGAAATTTCGTACTCATTTTCAAATGTGATTTACTTCTAGATTTTACTATCAAACTGATTTAAATAATAGTGAAGCTGAAGGTGGAAATCCACTTTCAATGTTCATTTCATTCAATTGATAGCTTAATCCTCATTAAAAATATATATTGTATTTCCTTTCCTTTTGGGAAATAAGAGTGGAAGAAAAATCAAGAAAACACATTCGGTTGAGAAAAAGAGAAAAGATTTTTATGTACATGTTTATACAGTAATATCCGAGCTGAAAAATTGAAGACAGTGCTTACTAAAAAATATGTCGGCATTTTCTTCATGGATCCATTTAGGCTATAAAAAGGAATAATAAACAAAATTCTTAACTGCTCTGAAAGCTATTTGTACACTAAAAACTATTCCTATTGAATCTTATTGACACTTGGTTTCATCTGGGGTGTATAACTCTTTTGCATCTTAATTTCCACGTATGCACAAAATTGCACGTGTTGCTTCCCCCCGTGTACAGATAGGCCTGGGTGATTTAACTTCTCTTCTCCTGCCCTGGTGTCCAGCGGTGCCGGATTGCTTCTCTGACACTAAAAAACCCCCAAAACTGTTACTCTCCATGCGATATACTTATAGTCAAACCAGTTTAAGATGTATAGAGGCTCTGAATACCAACAAATATACTTTCTTTTAAATTTATAACTCTCTGAGGCTATTTTTTCATTACTAATAGGATAGATCTTCTTATCTGCAGAGTTATTCATCCAGTATGAGCAGTACTTTCAAGGTGAATTGATTTCAGCCTATGAAAACAAATACATTGCTCCAAGACATGCTTTATTAATGCTGCCGAGTCTGCTGCCACAGTCTTGAGAGCCTGGTTATAAATAAAATGACACAGGATGAGTGAAAACACGTCTACACCATTAAATGGCCCAACCAGGAGACACATCCAAGAAATGTGAAGGCCCAAAAATGTCTAAGGATTTTTAGAGATGATTAATGTTGAAATCTAATTGCAAATTAGGAAAAATGATTTATTTTCAAGCTAAATAAAAATACATAAAACAAAAGTGATGCTGCATGCACACTGAATAGTCTCAAGAAAAATTAATCAGATAATATACATCTAAAGCAATTAGAATTCTAATGAAATAATGCAAGCCCAATTATTTATCAAGTGGTTGACACAAGTACATAAATTAAAATTAATTTAAATCAATGTTAATAAGTTTTGAAAAGGAAATGTATCATCTTGATGCATGAAAACAGCATTCAGTATTAAATGACAAAATAGTTTGGGGACAGAATTGAAGGGAATAATTCACATTCAGTCTTATGGGAAACATAAAATTAACATTACAAATAATATTATTGGGGCCAGGCGTGGTGGTTCACGGCTGGCTCTCTCGGAGGCCCAGGCAGGTGGATCCCTTGAGCTCAGGAATTCCAGACCCTGAGCCAGAGCAACACCTGGTCTCTAAAAATAGCTGGGCATTGTGGGGAGGTAGCACTCAGCTGCTCCCAGCTACTCAGGAGGATGAGGCAAGAGAATCACTTCAGCCAAAGAGTTTAAAGTTGCTGATGCTGGCTCAGCACCTGTGGCTCAATGGGCTAAGGCAACAGCCACGTACACCTGAGCTGGCCAGTTCGAATCCAGCCTAGGCCCGCCAAACAACTATGATGGCTGCAACCAAAAAATGGCCGGGCGTTGTGGTGGGCACCTGTAGTCCCAGCTACTTGGGAGGTGGAGGCAGGAGACTCGCTTGAGCCCAGGAATTGGAGGTTGCTGTGAGCTGTGATGCTACAGCACTCTATCCAGGGTGACAGCTTGAAGCTTTGTCTCAAAAAAAAAAAAAAGAAAAGAAAAGCATGACAATTAAGCCACTGTTTGCCCCTCCTACAGACATTCCTGAGGTGTTCGGTCTCATTGGAGAACATAATTGTAATTGGAGGAACGTTCCTTGATTTAATCACCAGTGGACATTGACGCTGCCAGCCAGATTTCTGACCCCTGACCCCTGAATTGCCCCAGCCTCATGGTAGGTTTTGTCCCATAAACCCATGAAACTGGGCATCGGCCAAGCGAAGGCCCCGCCCCTACTCCTGCCCCGCCCACCTCCGGGCCCCGCCCCGCCGCTGCCTCTTCTCCGCCCACAGGTTCCCACAGATCCGGAAGCCGCTGGAGAGGAAAGAAGGGGAGCCGGCGGCTGGTGAGTTTCCCCTTTTCCGATTAGGTGTTCACCTTGCAGTCCCAGTGCTTCTATACCTGGAATCCGGGCCGTAAAGATCTCCGCACGGCCCCTTCCGCCCCGAGTGAATTCCTGTGCCAGTGAGATTACAGGGTCGCTTCTCTGTGAGCTGAGTCGCCCTGAGGCAGGTCCTGTTCCCGATCTTTCTGCCACAGGGCCCGGGAGACACCACTTTTTTTTTTTTTTTTTTTTTAATAGACAGTCTCACTGGGTCCCCCTCGGTAGAGTGCCGTGGCGTCACACAGCTCACAGCAACCTCCAGCCCCTGGGCTTAGGCGATTCTCTTGCCTCAGCCTCCCGAGTAGCTGGGACTGCAGGCGCCCGCCACAACGCCCGGCTAGGGAGACACCACGTTTGACACCGTGTCCCTCCCTACAGCCCCTCAGTGACCCCTGCACGTCCTCTGCGTCCCCAGAGGCCTCACCCGCGAGGGAGATTCACGCCATTCCGTGCCCCAGGCCTCTCCCGAGTCGCCACTGGAGGGCAGCGCTGCGGCCCGGGTCCCGGAGGAGCTGAGTCCTCTCCGTGGTCCTGGGGTTCTGCAGACCCCACTTCTGTCCTGATCCTCAGACCCACCCTGCCACTGTCTTTAGCAGGATCAGCTCCATAGGCCAGTTCTCAGTCATCCCTTCATCTAAGTGGGGATTGGGAGAAGAGAGCAGGGCTTCTTATTGACAGCAAATGTCCTTTCATCTCTAATTCTTGTCAGCTCTTCAGGTGAGCATATTATCCCTATTTCTGACTTATGAATGTGTGGAGTAACAGGACATGGAGAGCAAGAGAGAGGACATAGGAAAACTGAAGAGAGGAAGAGTGAGGGAGACCCATGAACAGTGCCCAGTAGAGGACCTGGGAGGGATTTGCAAAGAGGCAGGAGAGGGAAAGCAGAAGGCAGGACACCGGCAGGGGTAGAAAAGTCCCTGAAGCAATTTAGAGCAAGAACCGGCTTCTCCTGACAAATGAAGGACAGCAACATAGGGAGAGGCCAGCAAAGGGGGAGGCACCTCAGACAGAGAGTCGTGGGAGGGCAGGAATGATTGGCAGTCAGAGCAGACAGAACAGCCTGATGCTGGGACACCAGGAGGGGGCACTTGGTGACAAGGAGAGCAGAGAAGAAACCAAAGCTGGATAGGAGAGAGAGAAGACCGGGTGGGACAAGGAAGAGGAAACTTGAAAGGGAGAGCAGAAAGGAAGCAGAGATGGGGAAGAAAGAGGGAGAGATAATGTGAGATTGGGACAGTCAAAAGGTTGAAGAGAAAGAGCTGCAAAAGGTAACACGTTTCCAGAATGGAGCAGAGCAGTTAAAAGAAGGGATAGAGAGAAGGAGGGGAGAAAGAGCAGAGAGGGTCACAGAATGAGGAGCAGAAGCCCAGGGGGAAACACAGGAGAAGGGAAAAGCAAGAGCAGGGGCGAGAAGGTGAGGATGAGAGGTTTGTAGAGAATGAGGAAGGGAAACACAAGGAAATGAAGACAGAGGGGCCCTGAGCCCAAATGAGTCTTGAGGTGATTGTGTGGGATAATTAATATGAGTAAGCCATGGCATAGTGTTTCCTCTGTTTTTTGTTCTTTGTTTTTTTTTTTTTTTTTTGTTTTGCCACAGAGTCTCACTTTGTTGCCTTCAGTAGAGTGCCATGGGGTTGTAGCTCACAGCAACCTCAAACTGTTGGGCTCAAGCAGTCCTC
Source organism: Perodicticus potto (assembly GCA_963574655.1). Lineage (NCBI taxonomy): Eukaryota > Metazoa > Chordata > Mammalia > Primates > Lorisidae > Perodicticus > Perodicticus potto. The sequence continues at coordinate 5,208 of CAUYRH010016091.1, read as the reverse complement.
TTGCCTCAGCCTCCCAAGTACTGGGACTATAGGCACTCACCACAATGCTCAGATAATTAGTTTGTATTTTTAGTAGAGATGGTGTCTCACTCTTGCTGAGGCTGATCTCAAACTCCTGAGCTCAAGCAATCCACTTGCTTCAGACTCCCAGACTGCTAGGATTACTCTGAACCACCGCCCCCAGTCAACACATTGTTGATTAGTAATTTTACCCAGAAGCAATCTTATGTTACAGGTTATTATTCTGATGACACAATCAAGAAAGCTTTGGGTGGCACCTGTGACTCAGCGAGTAGGGCGCTGGCCCCATATACCAAGGGTGGCGGGTTCAAACCCAGCCCCGGCCAAACTGCATCAAAAAAATAAAAAATAGCCGGATGTTGTGGCGGGCGCCTGTAGTCCCAGTTACTCAGGAGGCTGAGGCAAGAGAATCACCTAAGCCTAGGAGCTGGAGGTTGCTGTGAGCTGTGACTCTATGGCACTCTACTGTGGGTGACAAAGTGAAACTCTGTCTCTATAAAAAAAATTAAAAAAAAAAAGAAAGCTTTTACAATATCCTACATTACCCTGTGTTTTAAAAATTGCAATAGCTAATGCAGGTGCTAATATGTGTTAACTTGTGAGTGGTCAATAACATTTGGGTGTGAAAACTCAAGTTAACTCATGACCAGTCAACAATTTGTTCAGCACACTCTTGTATGAAACAGAAGAAAATATATGCTTTACTTAAAACAGGTGGGGAGCATTCTGGGAGGCCGAGGTGAGTGAATTGCCTGAGCTCATGAGTTTCAACCAGCCTCAGCCATAGCAAGACCCTATCTCTAAAAATAGCCAGGCATTGTGGCAGAGGCCTATAGACCCAGCTATTAAGGAAGCTGAGGCAAGGGGATCACTGGGGCCCAAGAGTTTGAGGTTGCTGTGAGCTATGATGCCACAGCACTCTACCCAGATGACAAAGTGAGACTCTGTCTCAAAAAAAAAAAAAAAACAGAAAAAAACCAACAGCTGGGAAAATACATTCTTTGGAAACTTCCCTTGAGACACAGGAGATATAATTGTGCATGCCTGGCCTCTCCCTGCTCTGGCCTCATTGGCTTGTGTCCTGCCCCCTGCCTCTGTTCCAGCCTCATGGGCCTCTTCCTTTTCCCCCAGGTTGCTTCTGCCTCAGGGCCTTAATGGTGGACCTCTGTCTTTCTAGAACTCTCCTGCCCCTCAGCTGCAGATAACATGTACCCTTCCTTCCTTATCACTTAATTCTTTTTTTCTTTCTTTCTTTTTTTTTTTTTTTTGAGACACAGTCTCACTATGTTGCCCTTGGTAGAGTGCCATGGCATCACAGCTCACAGCAACCTCAAACTCTTGGGCTTAAGCAATTCTGTTGCCTCAACCTCCCAAGTAGCTGGGACTATAGGCACCCACCACAACACCCTGCTATTTTTTTGTTGTAGTTGTCGTTGTTTAGCGGGCCTGGTGGGGTTCAAACCCGCCAGCCCTGGTGTATGTGGCCAGCGCCCTAACCACTGAACTATGGGTGCCAAGCCCTTCTCTCTTAATTCTTATGTTACCTTCTCACTGGGACTTCTGTCCCCTATTTAATATTTCATTCACCTCTCAACCCCCACCCAGCCCCTGGTATTCCATACTGGTTTAGCTGTGTATTTCTTGTGGGTCCCTCACCTTTCACTGTCAGGACACTGGTGACAAGTCTCCAAGGTGAGAGCAGAATCAGAAGTTGGGAGGGGTCCTGTCCACGGCCCTCTGAGTGTTGCTCAAGCACTTTGTCACATTAGTGTGCAGAGGCTTTTTTCAAATACATCTCTTGTGTCCCCTTCTCATTCACAAAATCATGTTGGGGCCCACCTTCAGTAATGGTTTCAGTGACCAGGTGAGTCCAATCTATCCAGCACTGAGCACCAAGACTCTGTGTTCTCCACTGCTTAGGGATGAGCTCAGCCTGTGATCACAGAGGGGTGAAGGGCTGTGCTCTCCTCGGGATTGGGGCTATGCCCTGGAGGGGAGCTCAATGCAGCCCAGCTGTCCTCTGCTATAACATGTGTGTGGGTATTACCAGGAGCGGGTGAAGTCTGAAGAGGGCGTCAGAGAATCACTAGTTCATCATCCTGTAGGAGTGTATTGTCCCTGCATTTTCCTGGTGTTATAGGCAGGAGAAAACTGTCTTCATACTTGGGAAGTCTTTCCTCTCCGTGAGATTATGGTAAAGAAAGGGGGTGTGTTGATTCTCAGCATTGAATACCATATTTTTTGACATTCAGGATTGACATTTAATGATTCATATTTGGTAAGGAAGACTCTCAGATCCAGAGAAAGAAGAAAGAAGAGGAGTTCAGAATGGCTCTTACTCAGGTACAGTGATACTCTCCGTGGATTATTCTGTGTCTTTCTCCTTTCTCAGAACTGGGCATTGGACTTGCTGATCTTGTCTGACCCTGAGCCATTCTCAGTGACATGTTTGCTCCCATGCCTTCCTTCAGTTCTTGTCATCTTCACTTTGATGCCATGTCACTGAGACCCAGTGACATGACCTTGTGAAGAGGCTCCACTGGGCGCAGACCTGGGAAAGGCTTTGCCCCCAGCCCTGGGTTAGGAAGGTGGTGTCAGTGCTGTAGGGCAGCAGGGGCTGTTCAGGGACCATATCTGGGTGCACTGCCGGCTCTCCGTAGAGGAAGATTAGACCAGCTGGATGTGGAAGTCCTGGGCTAAGTTGATACATTCTGGAAAGGGGGTGCTATTAGCGTGATCTTTTCTGCCTGATTTTCTAGTAGATTTCAAATTTGGTGAATCTTTGTGTTTCTCATGCCCAATTGTTTATGACCAGAAAAAGTAGGGACAGATGGACAGAGATCAGTGTTTTATTCCGTCATGTTTTTTAATGTGGAATCAACATAAATGTCTGACAGCAGGAGGTTGGTTCAGTCATTGTCAGTGTTTCTATATTGCAGAGGCTGTGGTGTTCCTGCAGGGACTCTTTTTGTTTTTCCCCTCAGAGTTCCGATCTCTGTTACCCAGACAGGAGTGCAATCACATTCACTGCACCTTCCAATTCCTGTGCCCAAATCATCCTCCTATCCCAGCCTCTCAAGTAGCTGAGAGTACAGGTGCACATCCTTGCACCTGGCTGTTTGTTTTTTCTATGCATGTAAATGGGGTTTTGTGATGTTACCCAGGTTGGAGTTGAAAACTCTGGCCTTAAATAATCCTCCCACCTTGACCTCCCCACATGCTTGGGTTGCAGACATGAAAGACATGCATGGGCACAGAAATTTCTTCAATCTATATTTCATTATGATATTTTATAGGGCAAGTTTCAGGTCATATATTTATAGATAATATATGTTCTAATAAGTTGATGTTATTTAGAAAGTCATCTGTGGACTTGGTGCCCATAGCTGAGTGGTTAAGGCACCAGACACATACACGGGGGCTGGTGGGTGCCAACCTGGCCCGGGCCTGCTAGACAACAATGGCAGCTATAACAAAAAAAATAGCCAGGTGTTGTGGCAGGCACCTATAGTCCCAGCTACGTGGGAAGCTTAGGCAAAAGAATCGCTTGAGTCTAAGAGTTTGAGGTTGCTGTGAGCTGTGATGCCATGGCACTCTGCCAAGGGCTACATAGTGAGACTCTATCTCAAACAAACAAAAAGTCATCTATTGGTTTTTTTTTTTGGAGACAGAGCCTCAAGCTGTCGCCCTGGGTAGAGTGCTGTGGCATCACAGCTCACAGCAACCACCAACTCCTGGGCTCAAGCGATTCTCCTGCCTCCACCTCCCAAGTAGCTGGGACTACAGGTGCCTGCCACAATGCCTGGCTATTTTTTTTTTTTTTTGGTTGCAGCCATCATTGTTGTTTGGTGGGTCCAGGCTGGATTCGAACCTGCCAGCTCAGGTATATGTGGCTGGCGCCTTAGCCGCCTGAGCCATAGGCACAGAGCCAAGTCATCTGTTTTGTTCTTTAAAAATTATGTTTCTGGGCGGCACCTGTGGCTCACTTGATAAGGCGCCGGCCCCGTATACCGAGGGTGGTGAGTTCAAACCTGGCCCCGGCCAAACTACAACAAAAAAATAGCTGGGCGTTGTAGCAGGCGCCTGTGCTTCCAGCTACTTGGGAGGCTGAGGCAAGAGAATCGCCTAAGCCCAAGAGCTGGAGGTTGCTGTGTAATGTGTGATGCCATAGCACTCTACCAAGGGCAACAAAGTGAGACTCTGTCTCTACAAAAAAAAAAAAAGCATTATGTTTCTGTGGCTCGTCACCTGTAACTCTGTGGCTTGGGTGACAGCCTCATACACAAGATCTGGCAGGTTTGAATCCAACCCGGGTCTGCTGAACAACAATGGCAACTACAACTAAAAAAAATAAATAAATAACCAGGCACTGTGGCAGGTGCCTATAGTCCCAACTACTTGGGAAGCTGAGAATGCAGGCAAGAGAATCACTTAAGCCCAAGAGTTGGAGGTTGCTGTGAGCTGTGATGCCACAGCACTCTGTCGAGGGCAACATACTGAGGATCTATCTCAAAAAAAAAAAAAAAAGAAAAGAAAAGAAAATTATGTCTCTGTTCCTTCAACCTACGTGGTACATAAGGTTCAGAACTTTCCGCGGATCCAGTGGGGTTCTAAGAGTCTAACTCCATGTCTAAGGAGGTTCTAGCCTTTTCTGCATCCTGCAGTTGTGAGAGCTGGGATCAGCCTGTGCTCCACAGAGGGGTGAGGAAGGCTGTGCTCTGCCTGGGTTTTCATCAGGGTCTGTGTTCTGGAGGGGAGCTCAGTCCAGCCCAGCTCCCGCTGTTGCAGAGTGGGAGTGAGCTTCACCAGAAGGGGAACAGGTCTGAAAAAATCATCCCAAAACTCTGTGCTTGGTCTTCTTGTAGGGGTTTTCGTCCCTGAAACACCCTGGCTCAGTGGGCAGCAGAGGGCTATCTTTGCACAGAGACATGTGCTGTTATTTCAGTGGACATGTGTGAGTGTATATGTGTGATGTGTGTGAACACGGGCCTGGGTCAGCACATCTTCAGTTTACATAAACGTTATGTTTTTTTTTTTGTTTGTTTTTGAGACAGAGCCTCAAGCTGTCACCCTGGGTAGAGTGCTATGGCATCACAGCTCACAGCAACCTCCAATTCCTGGGCTCAAGCGAGTCTCTTGCCTCCGCCTCCCAAGTAGCTGGGACTACAGGCGCCCGCCACAACGCCC
>CAUYRH010016090.1:0-16399 GCA_963574655.1 Perodicticus potto | reverse complement strand
AAATTAAATTTATAATTAGGAGTAGGATAATTGCTCTGTGACTGTTGATAATTTATTCTCAAACTTTGAAAGATTTGATGATATTTCCACATTTTTCAGGTGAATGGGATAGCTGAGCTCAAGTCAATTAAACTTTAATCTGTTTCTTTTTAGTGTTTAAAGATGTCATATGTGTTCATGTCTTCCAAATAAATTCTGATGAATAAGAATTTGGTACTTTAGCACTTACATTATTATTGTTTTATTCTTATGCTATGAAGATATAAATGTATGTGTATAAATTAGATATGCAATATGTAACATATACAGAGAGTGCAAAAAATACATATACACTTTCAGGAAGGATAAAACTGTATTAAACTTATAATATATTCTGTTAATAAAAGATGAATAGGAGTCATTTTGAATACTTACTATAATTGCAGAAGTTATATGTGACTTGAGTATTATAATGTAATACTGTTTTTTTTCCTTTCTTAAAGTGTGTATACATTTTTTGCACCCTCTGTATATGTATAAACTTAATTTTTTAAAGTGTAACCCATTGTCAAAACAATATATTTTTTTCATTTTCTTCTATTATTTTTATTGAATCTTTTCATTAGAACTTAATATCTTAGGCATGCTTAATTCTCTTTCCAGGTTATGCTTTTGCTTCTTAGTCTTCGTGATTTATTGTTTATAAAACGTGGCCTCAGTTCATCAATGTTGTAAATTCATAGTGTTTGCAATATCACTCTGCAACTATTAAAGGGAAGGAGTCTTATATTGGAGCTGGCCCTGTAATTTGATGTGGAAAATAGAAAGGGGTAGAATGATTGTTGCACCAATTTTTAACATAGTTCTGAAATAACTTTAGGTTTACACTTATTCTCTGGGAATCCTGCTGTCAAGTGATAGCCTGCTTGAACAATCCAGTGCTTGCCTGCTAGATTCTGAGTCAATGCTATTAGGTTAGCCTATTATCAGTTGATGCCAGCCAAAGAGGCAGCCAACCAGAACACATGGAATCTTAGAGTAGATACATGTGTGCCCAGATAACACATTGAATGCTTGAGTCACCCCAGCGCAGATGATCAGAGCCTTGAATAGTTCAACAGAACCACCCATTTGATCTATAAACTCACAAGTAATAGTAAATAATAATTCTTTTAAGCCTCTAAGATTTATGTCTATTTGTTACAACTGGTATAATTTACAAAGCTACTTGCATATCAAATAAACTTTTTTAATAGCCTTTGGTTAATTGATCTTGTAATGAGAAAAAAACTGGTACCTTATTTGGTATTTGCTTTTCAAAATTATGTATTGTTTCATCAAGATAAAGATTATATAATTTTATTAAATTTCAATGCATTTTATTTTAGAATTGTATTTGGCTCAGGTTCATGAAGGAAATCTATAATAAACCAAGTTTTGTGAAAAATAAGATGTGTTCAAAAGTTTTGAGTTCTTTCTGTGAATAATAGGGAAAAGGAACTAACTGTAGAGAAGTAAAATCCATTCTAATTTAATAATATAGGAATAGAAGCTATAGCAAATATGCTAATGATACTTGATGATATTTTAATTATTCATGAATTTCTATCCATGTAACATCTTTATGAGAAAAATATCATAACAACGGTTTCCATCTTGGATGGATATACTGGAATATCCTGGAATAAAATTGACTCATCATAAAATTTTACAGGTGGGAAAAACTTATGATTTATCTTCCTTAATTTGCAGAAAGTCATTTTTTCTTCAAATGTGAAGTGATTTGGGTTAATATGAGTAGCTATTTAGAGGTAAAGTCATACTTAAAATTAAATGCTTACATTCTTCATCAGTGTTCTGTATATATAAATATCACATGTTAAAATAATTACTCAAATGTACAAAAAAGATTTTTCTCATACCTGAAGTTATTTGCTAACAAATACAGGGTATATTGCTGTACCATGAAGTTAACTGAAATAACAGGGTCCTTAGTGAAGTATCTGTGGATTCTTAACATTGAGCAGCTAACATAATAGCAGCTTTGGTAATACCGACTGAGTTAATTGGAGGAAATAGCAAATAACATCAGGTAACCTGCAGATTACATTGAATGGGAAAAATCTTGTTTGTACATTTGGACTCTATAGTATCCTGTCTATTTACCAGCTTCTGAAAAGGGAGGAGTGTTTTTAGTTTAATTTCAAAACGAGGTATTTCAAAGTAGGATAAAACTGAAACTAATGTAAACATTATTTAATTTTGCTGAAAACCAAAAATTGTAATACTGTTGCTTTCTGTAAATGTTGTAAGATTTTGAACTTTAGGATTATTAATTTTTTTTTTTTTGGCAGTTTTTTGCTGGGGCCAGGTTTGAATCTGCCATCTCTGGTATATGGGGCCGGCTCCCTACTCCTTTGAGCCACAGGTGTTGCCCAACTTTATGATTATTTTAATTTTTTTGATAACTAGGAATCTAGTAGTGCCACAGGGAAGCTAAGTGTCAATGAAAGATATGTTAGGTGTAAATAAACAAATTTTTGTTCCATTTTAAATGATAGTAAGCTAAAAGTCATGACTATCTTAAAAACTTTCTAAAGATGAATTGTGTGGCAGTGATTGTGTGATCTCTTTGTGGAGAATGTATGGACATTATTAATTGAAATTCTAGAATAGATTAATAAGTTGGCTATTTGTTTGAATGAATGTACACCCATTTCCATTAATTTTTGAAAGCAACAGAGCCTTAACCTCAGAGCTTTTGTTTTATGACATGGGAATGTTCTGTCGTCAATGGAGTGTGTTGTTGTAATAAAACTGTTTATGTCATTCTCAAATCTAGAGACTTTCTATTCTATGTAGGAGTATAAAGGGTTTTTAGATTTTAGCTTTCTTTCATTTCTTATTTTTTGCACTAGACTGTTGCAGCTAAGTTTATTTTTATTTTTTATAGTTGTTTTTTTTAATTAAATTATAACTGATGTACATTGATGTGTACATTGATGCATTTGTGGGGTTCAGTGTACTGAATCTATATACAATTTGAAATGCTTACATTGAACTGATTAACACATCCGTCACCTCTCTTACTTATTTGTTGTGGTAAAACAATTATACTCTTTTCTTAATAGTTTTGAAATGTACAATTGCATCATGCACATTAGGCGAGGTGTCCCCAAATACCCTCCCTCCTCTATTCTCCCCCTCCCCCTCCTTTCTCTCCCTTCTTCCTTTCTACTTTCTGGACTGTACTGATGTTTTATCATTCTTATGAATGTGTAGGTGATTATATATTGATTTCACAGTAGAAATGAGTACATTGGATGCTTTTTTCCCCCATTCTTGAGACACTTTACTAAGAGGAATTTGTTCCAGCTCCATCCAGGTAAACATAAAAGATGTGAAGTCTCCATCTTTTTTATGGCTACTTAGTATTCCATGGTGTACATATACCGCGATTTGTTAAATCATTCATGGGTTGGTGGGTTAAAAGTAGACCTATCTTTCTTTGTTTTCTTTTTAGATTTTGTACATTCCATCTTATAGGTCTGTTTCATATGCATTGTGTAGAGAACACTAAAGTCTTGTGCCCTCTGACATTGATACTGATAGATTCTCATCAGTTGTATTTTTATGAATCAAAATATTGACTGCCTGTTGAAAAAAGAAGAATGAACACTGTGCATCAAAGTGTTTGCACATTTGTAGCTACATATATATAACAGTATTTTGGATGCATTAGTCTTCACTAAAACTTTAATTGTCTTAAAACATAGGAGAAACAAGATTCATGTATATCTCTTTACCACGCACAAAATATCAAATCGTTTTATAAGAAAGCTTGTTTTATCTGTAAAAACTAAAATTAAAATAGGTACTCAAAGTAAAGTAAATTCATGACTGAAGAGGTTTAAAAAATGCATTGTTAGGTACTTAATGAAACCAAATTCAAATATACAAATAAGACCTTAGTAATATAAACACTGTTTTGCTTTAAAAAAATTTAAGTTAAATGAGCATAATTTGCAAAAGTGAAAAGCTATACAATCATCCAAAATAATTCTGAAATTTGAAGAAATGTGCTTAGAATTTTCTTAGCACATATTACTTTATTTTCACTATATTAATTTTATAAGTTGGTTCAATCCTACAGGTTATTTCTTATTTTCCAGTCTTCTTTTCATGTACTAAAGGAAAGTTTAGAGACTAATATAACACAATCATTTTCATATTGTCAGTTAGTTTTGGTTTTTATGAATTTATCTGAATTTCATATATTTCATAAATATTATAATGTCTGATACTTGCCTCCACTGAATTATCCCATCTAATGAGTTCTCTACCTCTTTAACTGGTAGCATCTATAAAAGAGCTGATATTTAATCAGTGTTCACTGAATTAGTAAAGTGATTAATACTAACTGCATACATCTTTTTAACCAGTAACCCTGTTTGAATGTGTTGCAGTGGCTTCCGTTGATTGAGAACTATCAGAAGATTTTTGCACTTAAATCATCTTTTTTCATTTATTGTGCCAAATACTAGTGTGGCATCATTTGAGTTATAAAGCTCCTGCTTTTGGAATGCAACTTCATGTCACAATGTAAGTTGCTTTAAGCAGTTCAACATACTCAAAGATAAACCTTAGCGATCTAAGAATTTTATTACAGGAAGTAGAAAGAAGAAAGTAAAGGTGATAAATAGATTTGGAAAAAGTGAAATGGCATTTTGGAATTGATGAAGTTGTGACTGATGGGACCAATACAGCCTCCTGATGTTCAGATACGCCGTTGTCTTCCTTTGTCCTGGGGGGATATATGCTAAGATCCCCCAGTGGCTCTTTGACATTGTGGAAAGTACCAATTCTGTATATTCTATGTGTTCTATACCTGCATATCTATGATGAAGTTTAATTTATAAATTAGGCACAGTAAGATATTAACAGCAATAATGAATAAAATACAATTATAATAATACTCAGATTGCAATTATAATAATACTCAGATTGGCAGGTAATTTAACTTATGAATTGATTAGCTCTGGAATTTTCTTTTAATATTTTTGAACTGTGGTTGACTGCAGGTAACTGAAACTTCAGAATGCAAAGTTGTGGGTAATAAGAAACTGCTGTATAAAGTAAATACAAATAAGATAGTCCAGGAGTTTGGTGATGGTACACCAACTCAAAATTCCCTTCGGAAAGGGAAGAGGAATATTGTATGAAATGAGCTATGTATTAAAAGTTTGAAAGGGAAGTAGGACTTCCATGAAATAATGTGAGAGGTGAAGTGGAGGTAACATTTCAGGAGGCATAGTTGTAATAAACTAGAAACTCTATGAGACACCACTGGTAACTCTCTTTAGGAAATCATGTAACAATTAACTGACCAGTTAAAACACAGCAATTACTGGGTAGTTTTTAAAAACAGCACATAATCTAATAACGTGAAAAGCCATTTTTTACTTCCTAGATAAAATCTGCATATTAAATATGGTTCTAAAAATACGGTCATTTAACTACCACCTGCACAAATAAATAACTCTAGAATTTATTTTTTCTTTGTTGCTTTCAATTGTGAGAGAGTTTCTGAATTTGAAGACAATATAATTTGTTTTCTCACACTTTTAATGACCCATGGCATCTTTTATCCCCGTGTATTTCTGGAGCTTAGAGCAATTGCAGGCTTCCACGTGATTCATACCTGAAGGTATGAATGAATCCCATGAGAGAGGGTCCAATGCTGCTACTCAGGTCAGTAGTAATGCCTTCAGGCTATTATCGATACATTTATTTCTGATTTTTCACATCTGTAATAGTAGTTCTATTAGTTTCTTTCAGTTTTAATAAGAAAATGCTGTGTAGAATTTTGAATCAATTGATATGGCAGAAGCCCATAATTAATTGCAGAGGAAAAAACCTTTATTGTCCAGATAAATTTTCATTTTACAATTGCAGAAATAAAATCTCTCCAATACACACTTGAAGAATGAGCCATGGCATAAAACTTCTGCCACAGTCAGGGGGTAATAATGTTAGAACAACGCCAGGCTAGAGGACATCGGTCTTGAAAGGAATGCTCTCATCCAAAATGTTGCGCGCTCTGTCTTTCCTATGTAGATCAAAGCAAAAGAAATTTTGAGGAGGTATGTCAGTGGAAGAAAATTAAAAGTCTCCAAAATTCTAGCTATAAGAGACTAGGAGAAATGTTGTGTATAAACATTTCATCTTCTGAAGTACAGGAAGGTGTTTTAGAAGGGCTGCGGAATTGGTACCAATGAGCCAATACATGGCATCTCCAGAACCAAGTTTGGACTTACTCAATTTCCACATGCATGCTCTTCCTTCATATTTAAGCTTTCTGATAAAAACCAGAATAAATTCATATGAAACAATGCAGTTATAGTATCTGTAGATGAAAACAGGCACCTAAATATCTCATAAGTCATTGTATCACTTTTAAGTAATTTCTCCTTTGGTGCAGTCAAAATCATGTTTTGATTTTTCTATAACTTTTCCATTAAATTCTAATTTTAACAACATCAAAATATCTGGTTAAAAAGAAAAAAAAAATTGGGTAGGGAGTCACGGGGGTACAGGTTAGGTAAAATAAGAAAGGAAAATGTTTAACCAATCTAAATGACCCCATTAAAAAGCAAAGGAGAAAAGATGGGTACCTATGTCAGTCTTCATTTCCTTCCTCCATTCTCCATGCCATCCCTCCTTCGACAAGCATTGTAACCTGATGCTTCAATCTTGGAATAACTAGACTTTTCTCTTGGAGTACTTAGTAGTCCTGCATTCATTGCATTGCTGTTTAGTCTCCATTAGCATCCATCAGGGGACACTGATAATTGAAGCAATTACACTTAGTTTGCAGATTAATTGAATTCCAGAAATATACTTCCATTTTTATCTTGGCAACTGTATCATTACAATCCCTTGATAATCAAGATCAATTTTCTAAGCCAACCCCTTTTTCTCTTGTTCTGTTATGATCCTGTGGAGTCATGGCCCCAGAATCATATCAGCAATTCCTACAGTGTAACCATCGTTGAACACCCAGTGTGATTATGTCTCCCTTCAGACAAGCAAAGCCAAAAACAATGAAGCAAGTCAACAAAAAAATTTCAAATAACTCCTTAGGTTAATAGAGTGAGATATCTCCCTCATTTCATTGGTTTAATCTTTGTCTTGCTGTTCTTATGTTAACAAAATATTCCTAACAATATTAATAGTTAATCAAAACAAGCCGCAAGGAATTCATGGAATTTCATGTCATCCTTGTATTCTGCCATGTTCTTGGCTGAGATGGTATAAAATATATGTGCAGTGAATATAGTTCTTATTCTAAGTCATGGGTAAGCCAGGGAGACCCCAGTATTATCTTCTCTCTCCTTTCTTAACTTTTTGCAAAAACAATACCACTAAAGCCACTCTTTCAAAAACAGCATATAGCGTGCTCACAGGTAAAGTAATGCATGCTTGAATATGCAGGGCCAAGGACAAAAAACTTAATTTGGTAACAGGTAGTTTTGGGGAGAATTGAATGCTGTTGTCCCTAATGGTCAATTCGTGTAGCTGGCATTGGTGATATAATCCATGCCATCACACGATGGATGCATTCAGAAAGAAACATAAGAAATTCTTAGATGCAAATATAAAATGCATGTGTGAAATAGAGCCGGATTATTCCTGGTATCGAGAAAAAAGAGAGTAGTTGATGTTTCTACAGGACTGATTTGGCACACTCACTGTGTGAGTGTGTGCACATATGCTTTGGGGAATGCTTGTACAATGACTGGATCATGTCATCATTTGTCATATGCACATCACATGTTCAAGTGTTCAGTTGCCATCCAGACATCAGTGGACTTTCTGTTTGAATCATTTGCCCATTTTGTATTGGGTTCTTTTTTCTTTTTACGTTAAGTTGTGAGCATTCTTTCTATATTCTGGATGAGAGGTTTTTACCAAATATGTGATTGGGAATATATTGACCTAGAGGAGACTTGTCTCTTTAGTCACTTGATAGAGAATAAAAGGACGTTTTGATAAATTTTGATTGAGCTATTAATGACCTTTTAAATTGATTGCCCTTGGTATCATATCTACGAAAATATTGCCTAACCTACAGAGGGCAGAATTTTCCTCCTCTGTTTACTTTAAGATAATTTTGTGGAAAATTCACATTCCATTAATAGTGAACGTCCTTGCTTTTAAGGTAAGGTATGTTTTGCCAGTTTCTTTTCCTCAATATTGCTGTCTCACCCTTAGCTGTAAGTTTTCTCCTGGGAGTCAGTTCCACAGTTGAGTGTCAGCCCTCTGTCAGTGACATGTTGTCTCTTGCATCTGTATGCTAATTAGACTCTTGGTAGGGACAGGAGATATTCCTGACAGTGTTGGACAAGTCTCAGTCCTACATAGTCCCTATTGCTTTTGAACTCTATGTTGGGGCTTTCCCAGATTGGTAGGGCACTACTTATACTCTGAGGACTTTTTCAGCCCTCCCTCCAAGGCTGAGAGTTTTTTCCCCTTTCCTGTCCTCCTGTATCTAGTCTTCACATATGTATTAGAGGCAGCAGGGTTTATTATCCTTCCTCTGAGGACGACTTAAAAAGTTAGTTCTGTAGAGGACAAGAACCAACATCAAGCTTCCTGTATTTACCAAGGTGGCAACCGCACTCCTATTCCAGGCCTTGTCTCAAAGGGAAAACTTTATCCAGTCTTCTGCCTTGTTCTCAGTTTTCTCCTGAGATTCCAGTGAAGATCTGTGAAGGCCAGCTCTAAGATGACCTTCGCAAGATCCCATTATGTCTGTGGTCTTGTGAGTTTCTATACTCTCAGGCCAGCCCACACTCAACCTTTAGTAATTCCCTAAACATTTAGCTTAGTGCTTTTTAATCACATGTAAGGCAGTTCTGGAAAATGGGAGTGTTTGCAGCTAATGTCTGCCTGGATATGCAGAAATTTTTAGATTTTAGAATAGCTAGCATTTCACCCTCAGCTCTCTGTTGACTTCAATAACAGTTATGATTTTGTAGATCTTGCTTATTCTTTTTGTTAAATGGGGATGCTGCTCTTTCCAGCTTTGTATATTCTAAATGTATTTGTTGACTCTTTCAACAGAATTTGGCAAATATTTAAGTGACACAATTTGATACAAGTTTCTGCAAATTAACTAATTATTTAATTCTAGTAATAGTTTAATTTTTTCATCAGTTCATGAATCAGTAAAAGTGTTTGGAATATAATTTTGTCCAACGTGAGACATAGAACATTATCACTGTTGTCAAAATACCTAAAAGTGATGCAGGACAAGGCGGCCCTAGGACCTGCCACCTTGGCCCTGGCTGTACTGATGCCTTGGCGGATAGAGGAACCAGCTTGCTGGAAGGGCCGGACACCTGTTGGGGGGACACTGGTGCCTTGCTGTCTCCTTCCCCTACTCTTCTGGCTAGTCCATTTCATGGATGGCCTTGCTGTCTCCTCCTGCACTTCTGACTGGCCAATGTCATGTGGTTTCCAGTGCCTGAGTCTTCATTGGACAGCTGGCTGTAACTGACAAGAGCCTCGCCCTAAGAAGTTCTGGCAAAACAACCCCCTGGGACTATATAAACCCCTGAGCAAAGAGCTCAGACACAGACCTGACTGGACCTTGGAGAGGGAGCAGGAGAGCTTGTTCCCCTCCTGGGTCCTCTCTGCCAGGAGGTTTGGTTTTTCTTATAGATGTAATTCTTGTTTCCTGTAAATAAATCCTGACTTACTACTACTCTTGTGGTCCTGTTGATTCCTTCTCTGAATTGCCAAGACAAAGAACCTGAAACTCTGGCATCAAAAGGTTTGAGTTAAAGATGAACATATTTGTCTTCTTTTTTAGTTAAAACATTTCAAAATAATTGAGTAAGCACATTACATGATTAGAAGAAAAAAGTTCTTTCTAAATAAAACTGAGTTATTTAGTCCAATTTCTTTAGTGCTTCAAAAGCTGTGGTGATCTCAGAAGACAATTTCATCAAAACAATTGCCAAATATTTTGAAGTTATATTCATTTCACATAGATCAATTTAACTATACCAGTTTGTGATAAATTGTTGTTCGATACACACAAAATTTCAACATTGTACTATGTGCTTGCTTTTTTTTTTGCTTTTTATCAATTAGAGCCTATAAATGCCTAAAATATTAAAGAACTAAATTAAATACCGGTATGTTCATCACACTGAATTTTTTAATTAAATGAGTCTTCTGATTTTTAAAGGATTAGGAAATCCTTAATTATATTTTTCAATAATAAAGTGAGCCCTAAAATGCCAATATCTGAGGCTTTTATCAAATTGCAGAATTTTTAAAAATTTGAGAACAAAGACAATGCTTAAAAGACATTGCTAAAAGCGATGAAATCTCAAAAAGTGCATAAGTTTTAATTTTGAAATTTTATAACTACACCTTGAAATTAAGACGTGTGAAAAGAAACTCTTACTGACTCTCAAATGATAAGCAGATTAATTTGTAGTTTCCCAAGATTGTACTGACATTGAAAAAGCTTATGAACTTGCACAGCCTCAATGTGCTGAAACATCAAAAGGAATCAAGAACAAATTCTTTGATGAGTTTTATCTTCTAAAATATTAGCAAAGAGGAGGCAGTATCTGCTAAAATAACTAAATAGAAATATTTTTCCTAAAAGTAATAGAAATGAAAATATTCTCCACTTAGCAGAATTACTGTGAATTGACTTGGCATTTCACCGTATGTAGACAGAGCACAATGTCAGTTAAAAAATGTAACGGTGAAGAGAATATTCGACAGACGGCTCAATAATTTGAAATTAACTAAACAAATTGCAAATTTTAAGAATATTTTAGGCTAATTTAAGACCATATTTTATTTTATTTATTTATTTATTTTTTATTTTTTTGAGACAGAGCCTCAAGCTGTCACCCTGGATAGAGTGCTGTGGCATCACAGCTCACAGCAACCTCCAATCCTGGGCTCAAGAGAGTCTCCTGCCTCCGCCTCCCAAGTAACTGGGACTACAGGCACCCGCCACAGCGCCTGGCCATTTTTTGGTTGCAGCCCTCATTGTTGTTTGGCAGGCCCAGGCTGGATTCAAACTCGCCAATTCAGGTGTATGCGGCTGGTGCTTTAGCCCGTTGAGCCACAGGCGCCAAGCCTAATTTAAGACCATATTAAAGGCATTTTCAAATATATGGAATTAGCAAAACATTAGAGAAAACATTGCGTAAAGATCTCATTTTAATATATAAATATGGACATAGTAAATTATCTTATATGTATTATTAAATGTTTACATAATCAATTAGGAAGTTCTGTCTTGATTTGTTTAAATGCAGGTTATTTTTACAATTTTTTTTATTAGAAAGCATTTTAATTTTGAAAGTGTTTTTTTTTTTAACCAGAATAGTTTCACAAGTTTGCCACATTAATTAAACTATTTCTTCTGAGTAAATAAAGGTTACAAAAATGAAGTACCTTAAATTATTTTTAGCTCTCATTTTTCTCTGAAACTGTCTGGGTTCATTGTGAAAATACTTACACTATTCAGTTCTAGATAGGCAGTGAGGGAAGAAACAATTTTATTATCTCATAAGCTGAAAGTGTTAAAAAGATATCAGGGGAGAATGCAGAGGAAATAACAGGCAGATGATGTCCCTGTTTTCAGCACCTGTAAAAATCACAAAGAATATAACATTTTCATAGAGTCTGTCCTGTACCCCAGCAAGATTGTTTTGTTTTGACAAAGGAGACTAAAATTCAGAAAGATACAAATGGTCATGAATAATTACTTTGGGGGATTTATGATTTTTATAATCAAGGTGTCTAAATTTATGGCATTCTATTCTAGATATGAACAGCTATCTATGTATCAAATATCAATTAACTTTTAAAAATATTGTATATAACAGATATAGTTTTAAATTAAATTACTCAATTATTAGATGTAAAATACTTATCTTTTCAACTCAGTTTTTTTAAAGAGTAAAAAATAGAGCTTCATCATATTCAAGTAATTTGTTAATTCTAAGTTTGGTTGAAGAATAAAAAGTATAATTTAGAACTAATGACCTCTGAGGTTAGACCATTTACATAATCTCACACCATATTTCCTTCATGTTGATACCGGAATTTCAGGTTCTTGGTCTCCGTGATTTGAAAAATAAATCCACAGACCACAGATTGGTGGTAAGATAGAATTTATTTACAGAAAAGAATACAAAAACACTCAAGCTCCGGGTAGAGAGAGAACTCAAGTCGAGAGAAAAGCTCTCTCCATTTCTCGCCCGGTCTCTCCCGGTCTCTCCGTGTTTAGGCTCTTAGTCTCAGGGTGTATATAGGTGCATAGGTTCCTTGGCCAGGAAATGAATGAACACAGTCCCTTCCGCAGGGGCAAGGTGAATGAATGTATGAACACAGTCCCTTCTACTGGGCAAGGTGAATGAATATATCAGTGAATGAACACAGTCCCTTCTGCAGGGGCAAGGTGAATGAATGTATCAGTGAATGAACACAGTCCCTTCTACTGGGCAAGGTGAATGAATGTATCAGTGAATGAACACAGTCCCTTCCTCCTGGACAAGGTGAATGAATGTATAAATGAATGGACACAGTCCATTCATGGAATTGAGGCCTAGGAAATTCACATGAAATTGGCCTAGGCATAGGAAATGGGGGGTTCCACATTTAGTCCTAAGTGTAAAGTGAAGGAGACACCTAGGCACCTGTGTCTCCCCAGCAGTTGTCTTGGCTATCGGAGCCTCTGGAGGGGTCTGAGGCTCCCCTCCTTGCCTGTCATCCAGCCCGCTGGTTCCTCAGCTGGCTGCCACCGCACCAACACCGCCAAGGTGGAGGGTCAGCTCCGCTGAGCTGGCTGGGGCACCAATGTGTTTTTCTTTCAGCCAGAGATTTTAAGGCAATATTTTTCAAAGACTGACTCATTTCTACAATTTACTTCAGAGAACATTTCACTCATTTATTGCATGTATGTGTTTTCAGATGTGCATAATCTGAAGATTTTGAGGCAACCTACTGTGAACTAAACAGCTAAACCTGCTCTGTCGGGCGGCGCCTGTGGCTCAGTGGGTAGGGCTCCAGCCCTGTCTACCGAGGGAAACGGGTTCAAACACCGCTTTGGCCAGACTGCAACAAAAAATAGCCAGGCGTTGTGGCGGGAGCCTGTAGTCCCAGCAATTTGGGAGGCTGAGGCAAGAGAATTGCCTAAGCCCAGGAGTTGGAGGTTGCTGTGAGCTGTAACGCCATCATACTCTACAGAGGGTGATAAGGTGAGACTCTGTCTCTACAAAAAAAACAAAAAAAAAAAAAAACAAAAAAATACCTGCTGTGACATAACTTAGTGCACGACGAAATGATAAGGACAGCTAGATTGGGGAGAAGAAAGTTTATGTCAATTCAAAGTAAAAGAAGAAAAGAAATTAATTTGGAAGCAATGTTACAGTAACACAGTAATAAAGAATTTTTCTAAAACAGGTATTTATTTGTTAGTTATTTGAAAGTCAATTTGAAAAGTATTCAAATTGTATGAGCAGCAATGATGTCTGTTGTATTTTAAATATCTTTATATATGAAAAATGTTATAAGAATATAAGGGAAATATTTCTTGATTTGTAAGAAATAACTTTACATCAAAAACTTCATGTAAAGTACTTTTAGATTATGATTAAATACATAATCTGTGACAGAGTTAATTATCTTAGCAGATAAGCAGTATGGGTTGCATGGTTATGGCATTTAACTTTTTAAAACAAGTTACATGAATTCTCATATAGTTGTGTTTTAATATTATTTAACTTCTTGTTAAATTCAAAATATATTCATAATGGAAGAAATGTTATGTTTTTCTTTGGTAAATAAACACTAAAGCCACAAGTAAATAATTTAATAATTATGGTATCTTCCCAGTGACTTTATTTAAATATAATTTTTATTAAAAAATTCAAACATGTATCTCAAAAAGTTAATATCTCAGATACAGTGTTGGGCAGGAATATGTGCACCCATTTCCCACTAAACAATACTACAAAATTTCAACAAAATATCAAATATGGAGTATGAGAAAAATAAATTTATCTATATAGGATGAAGCATCATCCTAAGAATACAAAATATAATTCTTGCCAAATGAGCTCTGCAGCAAAAATATAGGACTTGTAAAACAAAGTATTAACTGAAAAGTCCTATAATGAGAGATGACTGCATTTACATAGCAAACATCAATCTATAAAGAATGGGGTTTCCGATATCAGTAGACAGGCATAAGGATGACTTGATAAACAGTAGCTGTGACCTGTGTGTTTGTTTTTAAGTATAGGATTAAAGAAAGCATTTTCAATTGCAATCTTTCTATTTTTTACACTAATTTAAATATAGGGTGATTTATCAAGATGTTTGATGCAGCTTTTTTGATTAGCCATAATCATTGGCTATGGAAATCACACCAATAAAAGTCAGCAGAAAGAAAGGAACACTTATACACTTTTGGTGGGAGTGAAAAGTTTTAAAATCTCTGTGGAAAGTAGTGTGAAGATACCTCAAAGAGTTAAAAGTAGGTTTGCAGAAATCCCACTACTACGTATTTACCCAAAAGAGAAAAAAGCATTTTCTCAAAAAGACACTTAGCACTTAAATTACAAAGATGTGAATCAACTCAAGTACCCATTAATACATGAGTGGATTAATAAACTGATAAAATGTTCTGGATGTGTACCATGCAGTACTATTCAGCCATAAAATAATGGTCTTCTAGTATCTTTGGTGACAACCTGGATGGAACTGGAGACCTTCCTTCTATATGTAGTATCACAAGGAGGAAAATACAAATACAACCTGTGCTCATTGCTAAATTGAAGCTAGTTGATCAACATTTACTCAAAGGGAATCAAGTAGGCAGGGAGAGAAGAGGTTGGGTTAATGCACACATTCTTGGTGAGGTACACACATACAACCTTGACTTAAAATGTACAAAAATAAATTATGTAACCTACATGTGTATACATCTATAATGTTCTGAAATTTTAAAACTGTTTTTAAAAAAGTCATAGAGAACATCCAAAACAAGCTGAAGTTTCAACCACTGTCTTAAGAGAGAGGCTTTTGTTTTGCTATGAGTAAGAAAAAAAGTGATCTGTCAATTAACAGGCAAATATTAATGAATAACAAAATAGTCCCAAAGTTTAGACCAACAGGGAAAATAAATGTAACATGTCACTTAATGCCCTGCCCATAGCTAACATTTGGGGTATGTTTATTATATACTGAACACAGAGCTAAATCAGTGCTTTCAATGGATTACCTTATTTAATTCCCAACACAATACCATGAGGTGAATACTAAAGCCCCAGAAGGAGACTAAAACTTAGACTTTGTAATGACATGCTCAAAGCCATTTATATACATAGGAAGGTAGGAGTCCATTTATATATGTATACCTGCTTCAGAAAGTTTCATTGTGGGCGGTGCCTGAGTCTCAAAGGAGTAGGGCACAGGCCCCATATGCCAGAGGTGGCAGGTTCAAACCCAGTCCTGGCCAAAAATTGCAAAAAGAAAGTCTCATTGTAACACTGAAGTGGTGTAATACTTCTAGTTGGGTAAATTAAAATGTAGTAGGTTAAGATGCCATGGTTAATATCGAGGCAAAGTGGTATTACAATTCTACGCTCTACCACTGTGCTGTACTGTCTCCCCTCAATCTCTCGGTTTCTAGTGTGGGAGAAGAAAGGGGAATGCACAAATCAGAGACAGAAGGATAACCGTGTTATAAGAACGCAATGCTCTCCTTACTTCTCATTTGGCTAGTTTGTAATATTGAAGCCAAATGTATGATTTGATCTCCTCATATACCAGACACACGACCTTTTAGGAAAACTTGTTACCTTCAAAATGACTTTTTCATAAAATATGCTAAATAATTTTTCATGACTGTGGAATATGTACACATATCATTATATTAGTAGAAACACTACAAAAGTGAGGCAAAATAGGATAGTGATAGAGGGAGCAGGGTCTATAGATAGAGATACCTTTAGCTATGCAAATTAGGGTTCACCTTTCAAATGAGAGTAATAATAGTACTAACTTGGAATTTGATGGATAAAATAAAATATTTTACATAAACACTGTGTGTAAATGTGAAGTTTTTATTAATTGTATACATTTTTAAGTATTAATTTTTTTGTTTTTTTCTATCTTTCAAATATTGCTTTATAATTTTGACTTAATGAAGCCTTTTTTTACATGTATTCTACTTAAAATTCGGTTGTGGTGACCATCATCCCAAGGACTATCTGTAAACAAAAGTTGTTCTTAGAAAACAGTAATATGAGAGGGGTTCTGGAAGATGGCGGCGGCGACGGTTCCGTAGTTCATCACTCTCCAGTCAGCAGGT
>CAUYRH010016087.1:0-44279 GCA_963574655.1 Perodicticus potto | reverse complement strand
TGAAAATGGAAGCCAAACGAAAGCAGTTGTAGCCATCCTCACATCAGATATAATTGACTTTAAATCAACAACACTAAAGAAAGACAAAGATGGTCATTGTATCATGGTACAGGGGTAATTCAACAAGAAGACATAATAATCATAAATTTTTTTTTTTTTGAGACAGAGCCTCAAGCTGTCACGCTGGATAGAGTGCTGTGGCATCACAGCTCACAGCAACCTCCAATTCCTGGGCTCAAGCTAGTCTCCTGCCTCCACCTCCCACCACAATGCCTGGCCATTTTTTGGTTGCAGCCATCATTGTTGTTTGGCGGGCCCGGGCTGGATTCAAACCCACCAGCTCAGGTGTACATGGCTGGCGCCTTAGCCTGTTGAGCCACATGCACCTAACATTGGAGTGCCCAGATTCATAAAGCAAACTCTATTAGATATAAGCAAAAAGATAAATAGTAGCATAATAATTGCCAGGGACTATAATACTCACTGACAGACATGGACAGATCATCTGAGCAGAAAATTGGTAAAGAAACACTGGAGTTGAATGGGAATCTAGAACAAATGGGCCTGACAGACCTTTATAGAACATTTTACCCAGAAACTAATGAATATAGATTCTTCCCATGAGCACATGGAACATTCTCCAAGACTGACCCTATTTTAGAACACAAAACATATGTCTCAAAAAATTAAAAAAAAATAGAAATCATACCATGTATCTTCTTAGACCACAATGGAATAAAACTAGAAATAAACTCCAAAAGAAACACATAGTTCTACACAAAGACATGAAAGTTAAACAACTTGCTACTAAATGATCAATAGTGAAATTAAGATAGATATGAAAAGATTCCTTAAACTAAACAACAAATGAGAACCAAGTTACCAAGATCTATGGGATTCAGCAAAAGCAGTCCTAAGGGAAAAATTCAATGCCTTGAATGCCTACATCAAAAAGGGAGAAAGATGACAAATTAATAATCTAAAGAGAAGTTCCAGGGAACTAGAAAAGAAGAGCAAATGAAACCCAAAGATGGCAGAAGAAAAGAAATAACTAAAGTCAGAGATGAACTAAATGGAATGGAAAACAAAAGGACAATAACAATGGTCAATGAACAAGAAGTTGGTTGTTTGCACTGATAAAAAAGAAATTGATAGACCTTTTGCTAGATTAACCAGGAAAAGAAGAAAAAGGACCCAAATAAGCTCAATGAAAAAGATACCACAACTTATACCACAGAAACACAAAATATCATCTATGAATACTTTGAACACCTCTATGCAAATAGTTTTAAAAATGTAGAGGAACTAGAAAAATTCTTAAAAATACACAATCTCCCAAGGCTTACTGAGGAACCAACAGAACAACTGAACAGAGCAATAACCCCAAAGAGAATGAAGAAGTAATAAAAAATCTCCCACACACAGAAAAAGGCACTGGGCCAGATAGATTCAGAGCCAAAATTTATCACACCTACAAAGAACTTGTCTCTCCACTGCAGAAATTATTCCCTAACATCAAGAAGGAAGGAATTCTCCCCAACTCATTTTTTGAAGCCAGTGTCACCTTGATACCAAAGTCAGGACAGGACACAATAAAAGCAACAACAAAACTATAGACCAATATCCCCTGTAAATACAGATGCAAAAATCCTCAATAAAATACTAGCAAACCATATCCAATAGCACAACAACAACAAAAAAAAATCCACCAGGACCAAGTGTACTACATCCCAGGGATCCAAGGATGGTTCAACAAATGTAAGTCAATAAATGTGATTTACCCCTTAAATAGAAGCAAAACTGAAGACCATAGGATCATCTTTATAGCTGCAGAAGAGGATTTGACAAAAATCAGCAGTTTTCATGATAAAAACCCTCAACAAACCAGGCTTATAAGCAACATATCTCCAGGTTATAAAAGCCATATATGACAAACCCACAGTCAACAACATACTCAATGGGGAACTGTAGAAAGCATTCCCACTAAGAAATGGAGCACCCACTGTCATCACTTCCATTCAACGTAGTGACTAACGTGCTAATCAGAGCAATCAAGCAGGAGAAAGCAGTAAAGGGTACCCAAATTGGGCACAAGGAAGGTAAACTTTCACTTTTTTCTGACAGTATGATCTTAAAGTTTTTTTGTTTTGTTATTGTTTTTGTAGGACTTTTTTGGCCGGGACTGAGTTTGAACCCACCACCTCTGGCATATGGGGCCAGCACCCTATTCCTTTGAGCCACAGGTGCCGCTCAACAATATGATTTTATATCTGGAAAACTGAAAAGACTCCACCAAAGGATTCTTGGAATCAATATATAAATTCAGCAAAGTCTCAGGTTACAAAGTTAATGTACACAAATTAGTGGCATTCCTATACAACACCAGTCAAACTAAGAGTGAAATAAAAGACTCAATACCATTTACAATAGCTACAAAGAAAATAAAATACCTAGGAATATGCATAATCAGTGAGGTTAAAAATCTCTACAGAGAACTACAAAACACTGAGGAAAGAAATCATAGATGGCACAAATGGAAAAACATATCATGTTCGTGTATCAGTAAAATCAACACTGTTAAAAAGACAATACTACTGAAAGTGATTTACAGATTCAATGCAATTCCCATCAAAATACCAACAACATATTTCATAATTCTACACTTTCTTTGGAACCAGAAAAATGCCCAAATAGCCAAACCAATCTTAAAAATCTTAAACAAAAACAAACCTGGAGGCATCATGTTACCAGAATTCAAACTATACTACAAGGCTACAGTAACCAAAACAAGGTGGTACTGGCACAAATACCACCATACTAGTGTATGTCTCTTTTCACAACAGAAAACAGAGATATGAAACCAACCACATAGAGCCAATTTATCTCTGACAATGCAAACAACAATATGCGCTGGGGGAAAGGAGCCCTATTCAATAAATGGAGCTGGGAAAGTTGGGATAGCCACATGCAGAAGATTGGAACAGTATCCATATGTCTCACTACTCACAAAAATTAATTCAAGAGGAATACAAGACTTAAATTTAAGTAAGGCATACAACCATGAGAATTTCAGAAAAAATGTTGGAAAAACTCTTCTACTTATAGGCATAGGCAAAGAATTTATGAAGAAGACTCTAAAGACAATCAACAGCAACATCAAAAATAAATAAATGGGACTTTATTAAATTACAAAGCTTTTTAATTACCAAGGAAATAATCAACAGAGTAAATAGACAACCTATAGAATAGGAGAAAATATTTGCAAGCTATATATCCAATAAAAGGCTAATAACCAGTACCTACGAAAAATCAGTAAGGAAAAAACAAACAGTTCCATTAACAAGAGGCCAAAATACATGAACAGAAGCTTTTCAAAAGAAGATAGACAAACGGCCAATAAACATATGAAAAAAATGGTCAATGTCACTAATTATCAGGGTATCAGGGAAATTCAAATTAAAATCACAATGAGATATCACTTTATTGCAGTTTGAATGGCTTTTATGAAAATGTTCAAAAACAATAGATAACTGGTATATGTAGAAAGGAATGATTATACATTGTTGGTGGATGGCAAATTAGTACAACCTCTATGGAAAACAGTATGGAGATTCCTTAAAGAACTAAAAATAGACCTACCTTTTAATCCAGCAATTCTATTACTGGGTATCTACCCAAAGGAAAAGAAGTCTTTTCTTCAAAAAGACCCCTGAATTCAAATGTTTTTTGCAGCACAATTCACAATTGCAAAAATGTGAAATCAACCCAAGTGCCCATCAGTTCATGAGTGGATTAAAAAAAGGTGATATATGTATATTACGGAATACTA
The DNA here is from genome assembly GCA_963574655.1 of Perodicticus potto. Taxonomy (NCBI): domain Eukaryota; kingdom Metazoa; phylum Chordata; class Mammalia; order Primates; family Lorisidae; genus Perodicticus; species Perodicticus potto. The sequence goes on along the minus strand of CAUYRH010016087.1, from coordinate 40,450 downwards.
CTCAGCCATAAGGAAGGATGAATTGAGGCCTTTTGCTCACTGTACACACTGTTAAACTGGAGCTAACTGATGAGCACACATGTGCACAGAAGGAAGTAAAACTCAGTGAAAATCAAGCATGGTAAAAGGAAGAAAAGAGAGGATGAGTGAAAACCTACCTAATGGGCACAATGAATATTACCTGGGTGATGGGCACACTTATAACCCTGACTCAAGCATACTGAAATTCATACACGTAACCAAAAACATTTGTACCATTGTAAATTTTAAAAGAAAAAAACTGTGTCAGAAATTATGAGGTGTAAAGAAAGCTGTTCTTTGCTTATGTTCTACATCTGATTCAATTACAAGTGAAGAAAAACATTTTCACAACATTCATGTATTGAAGTGAAAGCAAGACTATCTTTTCAACCATACATAATTTAATAGCATCATTTAAAATCAATATTTGAAAACTAATAGAGATTATTGAATCACAAGTTGATTTAATTTATACTATATTCTACAACTATGCACTGCATTAAGGAACTGATTCTACTATATTATCCTAGGACAATCAAATCTTAATTTCTATATTTCCCAAAACAATCTACACAATGATTTTGCACAAAGTGAAAGATTGACATTCAACTGCTTGTGTGGAAACCTTATATTCCAGAAGTTACTTATTCAAAGCTAATAACTGTTAACATTGGTTGGGGAAAGAAATCTTATTTTCCCTCTCCAATTTGAATATCTCCTGCATAAAAAGATAGGGAAACAGTAAACGGAAGCAGTTCAGAAATCAATGCAATTAATTACTGATCTTCATTTGGAATTGAAATTTTTGAGGAAGCACAGTATGTTATTTCTCAAAACAAAACTACTGACTAGTACAGATAAAGGATGCAGGTCTTAGTCAACCTCATTTTGTTCTGCCTCCTTGCTTCTAATGCCCATCTAAGGCCATTGGGTAGTGTCTGTGTTCAGATACTTTTCCAGGAATGGGGCTTACAATGATGTACAACAACAGATATAAAACCTACTTTTGTGCATTTGGAGTCTAAAGGTCTTACGTTCCCTTCTAAAAATAAGAGAGGCCCATCTTGTTAGGTTGTATATTGTGAAACTGCTATTCCCTTTCTATAAATGTAACTTTTAAAGATCTCTTATGATGTGAAGGAAGCAGCTGAGATGGCTAAAAAATCATGAGTTCTTTTTTTTTTTCCTCAGTACTTCTTTTAGCTATTTGGTAGGAAGGGGAAATTTATCTCTCATCAGGTGGCTGGGAAGTTTAAAATCAAGGCATGGTAGACTCATGTCTGGCCGGGACATTTCTGGTTCATAAAGGGATGTCTTTTCACTCCATCCTTACCTGGCAGAAGGGGGAAGGAGCTCTCTTAAGTCTTTTTTATGTAGGGCACTAATCCCATTCTCTCTCTCATAACCTAATAACCTTCCATAGGCTCCAGGTCCTAATATCAGCATATTGAGGGTTAGAATTTCAACATAGAAATTTTCAGAGGGACACTAACATTCTGTTTAAAGCAGGAAGGGGAAGGAAGGGGAGGGAAGGGAAGGAAAGGCAAGGATCCGATTAAAGATGGAGCTGAATGAATTGACTACATGGGGTTGTAGCTGTGATATTGGAAAGTGGGTTTGAGTGTGTGTCAGAAGTCTATACTATGTATTATTAACAATGGCTATAAATTAAGAGATTTCAACTCAGAGGTAGATCAATGAGTACAAGATGTGGGTTTTTCAAGGACAGAGATCACATTTTATTCCTTTTTGTATCTACAGAATCTAGCACAGTGACTGATACAAGATAAATACTTGATGAATAATGAGTGAATAAAGGACCAACTCTTACCTCTTTATTAGAATTTGGGAAGACAGCTAAAATTTATTAATTCATTTTCTACTGTGAAAATATCTGAAAAAATAAGTATAAATAATCTGCTATGCATAATTACCCCAGCTATAAGAAATTGCATACAAAATTACTAAAATTATCATGACAATTTTAAAGCCAGGCAATAAATAATTATATAAATGCTTTATATAAAAAATCACTTATTTACATAAAAGACAGGTGATAACAATTTATAAAACACATTAATAATTTCAATTAAAAAGGAAACTGGTATATACAGTACTTATTCTGAAGACTAATCTTTTCTTTTTAAATAATTTTTCCATGATAATAGGACATTAACATTTAAAAGGGGCCAAAGACCATGTGAAGAAACTACAATCTTAAGTAATTCTCTCTGGCCCCCAAAATAAGGATTCTAGCTTATCCTGTAAATTTACTGAATATTTGATGCCACTTAGAAAGCAAGAATATGTTTTGGTTTTGATACTGTCTCAGACAAGAATGGAGAGTATGGCAGTCGCTGCTGGTCCACTGCCCAGATCCCCAAGGCATGGACCATTTCTGTGCCATTGGCGCAACTTCCAGTACCTGTGCCTCTCTGCCTCATGGCTTCTCTGGCCACTAGAGTTTGCTCTGTGTGTGGGTACAGAATGCCAGAACTCCCACACAATTAATGTCCTCCAGCTCTTTCATCCCTCAGGTGGCATAACTCTGAGGCACATGGTTATGCTGTTTACCAGAATTTCCCAGTAGAAATAATTCCAGGTTAACTTGCTTGTCACTCTTCCCTCTTGTTTTAGCTTCATCAATTCCCTGTTTTACTTCTTCCACTCCCCTGTTTGTGTTTCCTAGAATCAGTTTTGAACTGAACTATTTCTATTCCTTTTATCTGTTGATTTAGCAACTGCAACTAAAGAAACCCAAACTAAGCATATTTTATAGTTTTATATCCACGATATAAATCCAAAAGTTACAAAAATGAGAGGAAAAAAATAACATGCAAAAATATTTCACATCAATATTCTGAATATAAATCTGAGTCTTATGATTGGTAGTTGGGGCAGAAGGAGAATTATTACAGGGTAAACATTTACTCAAGAAAGGGAAAGTAAAATATTAATATATTTTCATATTATGATCCTAAACATGTAAAGAAGACACAGCCTTGCTCTAAAAATCAAAATCTAATGAGAAAGTCAGATGCAAGATACTACCCAAATATGGTTCCAATAATTCCTCCCATTATTTACACATGTTCCTTTGCAACGTGACTTTGTCTTTCCTCTCATCAACAGATGAGGTCTATTCCCCATCACTGTAAATCTAAGTTAGCCTTGTGCTTTGCTTTGAACAAGTGCATGCAGTATGAGTCATATCTGAGATTTCTAATCTATCCCTAAAGAGGACTGGCAGTTTCTACTTCCCTCTCTTGGAGGCCTGCCACCATGATTTAAGTCCAGGCTACACTACAGAATGATTAGAGACACAGAGAGAAGACTTTGGAGTCAAGAGGAACCAACTCGGACATTCCAGGCCCTCGTAAGTTCCCAGACGAATGCAACTGTATGAATGACCTCAGGTACAACACCAAGGAGGATAACCCACAAAACCATGAGGAAGAATAGGTTGTTGTTTTAAGCCACCAACTTTTGGGGTGATTTGTTAAGCAGCAACAGATAACTGAAACAGTAACCAGTTACAGTGAAGCCTGATAATTCTACTAAAGTACAAGGTACACAGGAGGACAGACAACACGTGGATCCTGGGTAAGTCTCACTATAAGATAATATCACGAAGGGACTAACCAAATATATACAAAATGTGATTGCTGCTATAAACACACATTTTTGCTGATAATAATGGGTAAGGCTTGTAATGATTAGAAAATACCCAAGTTATGAGAAGTATGATTGTAACCCTATGGAAACTAGAAGTTGAGATAAAAAAAGATGTACGTATAGACTGGATAAAGGACTTGAGCTGGGATCAAAAAAGGGAAAGTCATTCAGGTAGGGGGAAGAGTTGAGTAAGAAGGCAGGAGACCCAGTAGGGATGACAATAGGATCTGTCTGGCATGGGAGTCAAGAGAAGTGGGAAAGGTGGACAGGAAGACATAGTTCTCTATTTTCTCACTCCCCATTCCTAATACTTGCTTCCTAAAAACACATGTGGACAGTGGACCTTTTTTCCTTTGAACCAGTCAACGTATTAAGAGAACTACTTTTGAAGGGTATCAAAGTAGCACCCATCTTCCAAACAATCTTGAAAAATAGATTTGCAAAATGTTTGTTTCTTTTCTTTTTACCCAGAGAACTTTTTTTTTTTCTTATCAAAATACAAACCTGTCAACAACATGTCTATATCTAGGTCATCCACTGAAACGATTGATCTTAATACTCAATGTTATCAATACAATGAGGTTCTAGCCATTACTTCATATGCCATTTGCATCAGATTGTTAGTGTCTTTAAAGACAGTTTCAGTAGCTTCTAATACCTACAATATGGATGGACATCATTTAATGCTTTGAAAATTACTAGGGGGATTTGCTTTCCTAGACTTATTTAAATATAGTTATTATTAATATATTCATTCCCTTACTAATTTATTCTTCCATAAAAAATGGAACGCATTTACTAAATAGAACACTTATCATGATTTGCCTTTTCTCTTTGACACTGTGAGCCACTAGTCAGTGCAATTTAATCTTTGTTAGTTGTCTGAAACACAGCTAAAATAATATATGTGCGCATGTATACAAATATCTCTACACCCATATATGTAAATAATGGCTTGTGGCTTGTATAGATTCTACAATTTATTAAATAAGACACTGTCAGCGCTTCCCAGAGATAATAGTTGCATGAACATACACAATTCTAGAATAAGGTGCCTTATCTCTCTCTTCCACACCTTCAAATTAATAGTGTTTTCCTAGCAACTACCACAATTTCTCAAAAGTGAACTTTAATAAACAAAGCATTTAGATGTTATGAAATGTATTATCTTAATGTTCATAAAGTTATTGCTTATACCCTGCATGATTGCTTAATTACTATGATTTAGTCACGAACAAAACAAAATACAGAAAGTAGATCTCACTTGCTGTCTTGCCCGGAAACCACATCCCATAATTACATTGGAAGATGGTCGCTATCTTCTCAAACAATGCCAGGGAGTGGGGAAGCTGTATTTTCTGCTCATTAGCTTTGGTTCACAGTTGAATCATAACCATTAAGGAATCCTGTGGGCTGTAATAACTAGATCGCCTCAGACCAAGGTTTCAGGCTAAAAAGTGCACTCACTTGCTTTAGGAGCTGAGCTCAGAGTAGTGAAAACTGGACTCCCTAATCTAAGGAGCAGCCACTAATGCGCAAAACACACCCAGGTTCCAGACAGGAGACCTTCACAGAATTTGTGTCCAATGAAATGATTCACTGCCATAGGCCAGAATAATCCCAAATTAGTAAGAAAATTTATGCCTATGGGTAGGCAGAAATTTCAGGGCCTTTTTCCTAGAAATGTCTCTCAGTATATTTAATCGTCTATATTTGCATTTCATTTCTGAGACAGAATATAGTGTCCCCTCCTCTATCAAGCAGTCTCATCGTCGCCATTATCATATGGACAGATACGATCTGTGCTGGGTCCATATGCTCTTAGCTCTCACCATTTGGGGTAGTAAGCTGGGCTGATTTCCACTTGCATCTCACTGCCTAAGGGCTTCTCTACCTGCCAGAGGCCACTCCACCTATGCAAGTGGCAGGCTGTAAATGCTAAGGAATTAATATTCCCTGAGCATATCTCTCCACCAATGACTGATAGGAATTAATGAATAAGTACACCAGCTCCCTTATCTCTCAGGGGAGAACCTCAGAAGCACATGTTCCACATCGTCTCTCACAGTCCCCAGCGTCACTAAGCTCCAGTTGCCCTCTTTATTTCTTTTCTTCCTTCTCTGCCCTACTTTTCCACTCCTGTACTAGTATTCCTTGACATCACTTCTAACAAAAGTTACTTACAGTAGAATTTTTGTCCCAGGGTTTTATTCTCAAGGAACCCAAATGGAAATCATCATCATCATCATCATTACAATAACAGCACTCTCTACATACTGTACTCTTCCTATATGGCTTGAAACTGTTATTAATTATTCTATTAAAATTTTAATTCTCCTCCTGTAGTCCCAGCTCCTTGGGAGGCTGAGACAAGAGAATTGCCTAAGCCCAGGAGTTGGAGGTTACTATAAGCTGCGTGACGCCACAGCACTCTACCAAGGGTGATAAAGTGAGACTCTGTCTCTAAAAAAAAAAAATTAAATTAAATTAAATTAATTCTCACACATTCTAGAATATTATACATATCTTACAGTTGAGACAAGAGAGATATGGGAGATTTAAATACATGGCTGAGATCCAGATCACTAAGTTAATAAGTGAAGATTAGAAGACAGGACCTGGGGCTGGGCATGGTGGCTCACGCATTAATCCTAGCACTCTGGGAGACCAAGGTGGGTGGATTGCCCGAGCTCACAGATTCTAGACCAGCCTGAGCCAGAGCAAGATCTCATCTCTAAAAATAGCCAGTCATTGTGGTGGGCACCTGTAGTCTCAGCTACCTGGAGGCTAAGGCAAGGTGATTGCTTGAGCCCAAGAGTTTGAGGTTGCTATGAGCTATGAAACCATCGGACTCTACCACTCTACTGGGGGCGACCAAGTGAGACTGTCTCAAAAAAAAGGCAGGTCGTATTTGATTTCAAGCTCATTTTGCTCATTCTACTATTTATACAGCCACCCCTTAAAAACTGAAAATGCTTTAATAAACAAATTTCACGTGTAGAAAATGTCTCTATTTTTTAAAATATATTAGAAGGAAATCATTTTATTTCGGATACTTAGTAATAAATATCTAAGAATATATTTATCAACATAATAATACTTTCAAAAAGAGTCTGTCATATTTGAATCCATTTGGAACAGTCATCCACTTAATGTTTGGCTACATCTTCTTTTGCTATAATTGCATTTCGTAGGGGCAGGAGACTTCCTTAAGAGCAGGGAGCATGTCTTACTTGTGTCTGCATTCCCAGAAGCCTGCCTAATAGACATTCAGTGAGTATTAGTTGAATTGACTGACTTGAGTTCTATTAAATTTTAATGATATGGAAATGTTTGGGGGAAATTGGCTTTAATAAGACTTAGTCTGGATGCAAAGGAGGTTAATGTTACTTGGTAGGAAAGAGAAATCTTACAAAATGAGGATAAATGAAGTCCATGGTCTTCCCTAAGTATTATCTCTACAGAGAACGACCTGCACTTCAAAGACATCTGATTTTGTAATGTAAGTGGTGTTTTGATATAATAATTGAATATCTTGAAAACATACTGAATTTAATGTGATTGGGAAAGAGAGTTAAGGAGTTTAGAATTCTAGGAATTACAGTATAGCTCTGTTTCACGTCACATGAGATACTCCATTGGAAATGTTTCTGACTTTACTAAAGAACAGGTATTGGTTTCTTTCTCCAAAGGAAGGTAACACATTTTCTTGAAGATTCAATAGTGAAGATCTCCGCATTAATGATCAAAACGTTTCCACTAGTGGCACACATCCTTTAATGAAAAAGTAAAGACTATAACTTGGGATTAAGAGCTAAATCATTGCCTACAAAATCTTGCCATTTCCAAAACACACAGTTTCTGACTTAAGATCATTCAATATATTTCAACTTTGTGATGGTGTAAAAGTAGTTCACATTCAGTAGAGACTGTACTTTGAGTACCCATGCAACCATTCTATTTTTCACTTTCAGTACAGTTTTCAATAGATTTATGAGACATTCAATACTTTATTATAAAATGGGTTTCTAGGCTAATGAAGTATTCTGAGCACATGTAAGGTAGGCTAGGCTTAGCTATGATATTTGATAGGTTAGTTGTAATAAAAGCATTTTCAACTTACTATAGTTTCTACTTACAATGGATTTATTGGCACATAACCCCATTGCAAGTTGAGAAGCATTGGTATTTATAATGAAGTTACTTTTAATGGTCTTACAATCTTCTACTTATAATTGTAAAATAGAAGTTTCCAAATGTCTGGAAGAAATTGTGAGAGAAAAATGGACCATTTAATTATGCTAGCATGTCAATTATTTACAATATGTATGGATCAAACATTTAAATCTTAAATGGCTCTACCTTACAAAGTGTAGATTGAAAGTATAACTATTTAAAATTAATTCACACTCAACATATAAGAGCTTAAGATAGGGAATTTAAAGAGACTAGAAAATATTATTTAGGACTTATTGATCATGTGAAAATAGATATAGTAACCCTCCTTTATCTGCAATTTTCCTTTCTGAAGGTTCAGTTACATACCATATACCACATTCCAAAGATAATAATACAAAATTCCAAAAATAAACAATTCATAAATTATTTTATTTTTAGAGATAGACTCTCAGTTTATCTCCCTCTGTAGAGAGCTATGCTTTAATAGCTCACAGCAACCTCAAACTGTTGGGCTCAAGCAATCCTCTTGTCTCACCCTATGGAGTAGCTGGGACTACAGGCACCTGCCACAAAGTCCAGCTATTTTTAGAGATGGTGTCTGGCTCTTGCTCAAGCTGGTCTTGAACTTCTGAGCTCAAGCAATCCACCTGCCTCAGTCTCCTAGAGTGAATTCCTAAATTTTAAATTGTATGCTGTGCTGCCTAGCATGATGATACCTCAGGCCACCCATTTCGTCCCACCCTGGATAGAATCATCACTTTGCTTAGCATATTCTCCCTCTATACACTATCTATCAGTCTGTCACCTAAGTTATCACATCGAAAAAATACACAGAGGGTTGGTACTATCCATGGTTTCAGGCATCCACTGGAACATATCCCCTGAAGAAAAGAGGTAAATATTATAAAGAAAAGAGAAAGAAAATGAGGTACAAAGGGAATAATTTTCTACAGAAGAAGAAAAATGTCCAAAAATTACATTTCCAGATCACCCTTCATTGCTTCAATATAAAAGTATTTTAAAATTAATCCTGGAGAAGCAGAATCTAAAAATTATAGCAATTTCTTATTTCATTAATTTATTATATAAAAATTTATAGCATTTAATTTGAGAAAAAGTTTCCAAAAAGTGAAAACAATAAGGCTCTTTGTCATACTTAATTGCAGATTATTCTCCACAACATTTTATTACAATTTTTTTCATGTGTACAGCGAAGTTGAAAAAATATAGAGGAAAATCCCATGTACTTACCAGGTAGATTCTCTAATTTCCATTTTACTCTTCTTCCTTTATAACTTATCTGTTCATCTATCTACCTTCCATTCATTAGTCTACCATTTGGAGCTCATTTCAAAGTGTTCAGACATAGAAAAATTCTCCCTAAATAGTTCTACATGCATATCATTAATTATAGTTCAATATTTGTTTCCATTCTATATAAAATTGGCATGCAATGAAATGCACAAATCTTAAGTGCTCATTCACCAAATTTTGACAAATACGTAGGTTTGTGAATGCCCAAACTCCAATCAATATATAAAATACCGAATTACAGATTATTTTGAGGAAAACAAGAAAAACTTGGTATAAGCTCCCTTTTTTATTTTTAACCTAAAATATTTAGAATCTTTGAAGTAAAACAAAGCTTATAGTTTTCCCTTAAGCTCAACAAATTTTTTTAACTCCATCTCAACAACAAAATAAAGAGCAGCTTATGAATGACACCTGGAGATTACCTTAGTTTAGAACAGAGATGTCACACCAAGTGCTAACAGTGCCCTCTTGTAAGGTGAACATAGGAATGAGGTCGAGGTAAAGACAAAAGGCGGTTATAGTGATAGTGACAGAGACTGTGGTCAACACATTAACACTCAGCTCCACCTGAAGGATCTCATGCTGAAATAGACCCCACTGACCTTCAAAGGGTGAAAATCCCAGGTATTTGTTTGCAATATATTGAATTTCTAAAATGTTAACTATGAAATTACAAATTTTTAAAACATCATGTTCAGTCAAATTGAGCCTGTAAGCCCCCCTAGCTGCATTCTCTAGCTTAGTTCCATCCTATTTCATGACTTCTGGTTGGCTGTAGTGGTGCATAGTATTTAATCAGATCCTGCTGGGAGTCAACAGATGAGACTCAGAATCATATGCGTTAAAGGATCTATTAATCACTATTTCTAAAAAGTTTAAGACTTGAGTAGTTAGATACGCCAGGCATACCACAGTCTATTATATCTATTAATGTAACAGATTCATTAAGATAAATAAAAATCAAAAGTAAATGTAATATTTAATACACCTCTTTCTCCTCAGGAAATGTACCTTTACACACTTTACAAATGAAGCAGAAAATATAAGGGGTTTTAAAGACACTATTCCCTTTCAAAGCTCATCATTTTGTATACTCAACTCATTCATTTACATCTATATGGGTGTGTGTGTGTGAGAGAGAGAGAGACACGTGTACCACACACCGTCCTAGATTTGGGGCTATACCCATAAGTAAAAGAACCATGGTTTCATAGAATTGAGTTCAGGGAAAATAAACAATACTCTATCTCGTAATTATAAGTGACAGGAAGAAAGTAAAGCAGGATAAGGTGAGAGGATTATGTAAGGTGGTCAGAGAAGATTTCCTTGACAAAATGGCATCTGAAGACAGGTGGAAGGAAGCATAAGGAGGTAGCCGGAAGAATATCCTTGGTAGGAGAGATCAATGCATAAAAAACTCACCAGCTAAATAGAAAGGCCTTAAATGCACCTCAAAAGAATATGTCACCAAATGCAAGTTAATATGTGTGTGCTCCCCTATTGGAATACCTATTCTTACATAAATATATACAAATCCAAATTGAAAGAACAAATGTACTATTTGGGATTTAAGAAACTCTAGCAAGCTTATTTTTCAGAGGAGTCAATTCCATAATTAAGATATAATATGATTTAAAAACTTGATGTACACTTTTTGTGGCATGCATTCACTTCCTGAAGGAAGATATCACCTCCCAATGGAATTCATAAGCAGTATATATTGCCAGGTAAAGTAAGATGGGTCTAATTATGGACAGTTGGCAGACCATTTTCACGCAGGAAAATGAAATCTCAATGAAGAATAAAATTATGAGGTTATTATATAGTCTTCAGAGATTATGGCTGATTTTCTTTCCTTGAGCCTCTCCTAATAGAGAGCACAATTATGAAAGTTAAAGAACTTGTCTGTTGCCAACACCTTTAAGAGTGCTGATAGCAGGTGGTGCTAATGTACCTTGACACAGGATTTTCTTGCTCAGGAGCTCAAAATAGGTAGAAGGGATTATGCCAACAACTTCACCTGACCCAGCACATCCCTGTCTTTTGTCAACCATCATGCCAGTTTCAGAAAAGTCGGTCTAACATTTCAATCAGAAACTAGCAGAATTTGCCTTTTACACCTGTCAAGATTGAAGGTAATTGTGCTCCCAGGGCCATTCCATTTGAAGGAAATATATGGAAATTAGAAATATACCACATTCTAAAAGAAACTTCCAGCCTCTGAGTGCCTCTGTGAACTCTTTTTTTCTGTTTAATATAAAAATAGAAAAGGAAGGGCAGGGGTAGGGTTAGACTGGAAGCACGCAGTAAAATATGTTTGACTGCATGCAAAATCGCCACACTGAAGCTTCCACTGCCTCTTGCCTTGACAAAAGCACTTCATAGTCTCCAATTATATTAATTGCTCATGTGGTAAAAAACCATCTGTGGTAATAAACATAACTGAGTTCACAGACACGATAAATTTGAAAATGTCTTGAATGCAAATGCGGGCCATATAAAGATGTTGTCCTATTGTTTTTGGTTTTAGAGTTTTATTTTCAACAAATTGGGATGCTGAAAGCCTGCATTAAGCTTAAGAAAATACTAAAACTATGGCTATGTTATTAATTAAGGACATTGCCATAAAGTCTTTCATAAGGCACACAAATATATTTACAATATTGCAGATAACTGAAGTGAAACCATAATTCTCAGTTAGGAAAGCCTGCCAGGAGCATTAAAAGGAGGGAAAACCAGTCTTCAGATGTTACAAGATCCCGAGACGTCCGTGTGTGAAGCAGGCCTGTAGCACCAGGCACTGGCCACAGCTGCCATTACTTTTAATGCATCCCTCCCAAGCTACCTCTCCACTTCACTAACCAGCAGGAAAAAAAGTGATTTACATCCTTATCAGAATTTATTATCTCTATATTATCTTCTGTATTTAGGTACAAAAGCTATACTCAAGCTCCCAGCCTCTCTGAAAGAAAACTAAGTAAGTTGTCAATACCTCAGCAGCTTTTTATTTTTTCCAATTCCAAGCCTTATCAAAAAAAAAGAGGATTTGTGGTACACATGCTGAAAGTGTCTTGTTAATTAAAAAAAAAAATTACTAGAGGAAATTATATATCACTCCTTCTTTTGAGGAGGCATTTTATAAAATATCTTAGTGGACTGAGTGTGAATATACCTACCAGTGCAAAAATAAGCTCATTTCTTGATAGTGCCTACAGCTAGTTATCAAGGCCTTCATTCATATTTCCCCCTTTCCCTGAGTGGAGAAGTCAAATCATTTTCATACAGGTTCTTCCCTCATTCTTCCTACCATGAGCCCACCCTTCTACCTCCCTCATTCCCTATGGAAAGCAGAAGAATGGTGAAAAAGAGTACTGTACAGGATTATTTAAACTTATTCAAAACAGGTAAAAGAGGTGTCAACCTGTGTATATGGGCACTTTTGTTCTGAAAAATAGTTTTTATGCCCTCTTCTCCCCCAACATCAAAAAAAAAATTATTTTGAATCGAAACATTACCCATGAAGTATTTGAGATGATTTTGAACAGGCACATGAGCTGGCCAGAGAGATGCCTTGATTTCAAGTACTGCCAAATTTTGTCTAATTTAAGGTAAAGTAACTGATTTTCTAGCCCATCGTTCATTCTTTCATTTATTCCTTGACTCAGTAGTTAGTTAGCCAGTCATAATCAAGTATTTACTGCATACTTCTTATGTGCCAGCATCTCCTAGGCACTAGTGACATAGCAGTGAACCAAGACAAACCAAGTCTTGCCACTCAGGGAGCTTACATTTGGAGGACAGGCTGGAGGGAACAGGGAGACAGAGAGTAAACATGTACAATAAATGAGATGATTTTTCAGATTGGGATTCATACCATAAACAAAGCAGAAGAGGGTAATTGAATCGGAGGCCTGGGGTAAGGGAGGTGGGCTGGTCAGCAGACACCTCTCAGGAGGTAGCTTCTAAAATGACATCTAAATGGTAGAAAGGGGACAGCAAGGTACGGATGTAGGAATGAGGGAGTTGGAAACAGGCATGCCCAAGCTGAGAACCAGGCCTGTTTTAGACTTTTATCTTCAATTAAAGATAGCAAGCACTACTACTATTGTGTCAATCATCGGATACTCTGAAATGAGTATATTTGCACTTTCTGACTAAGCAAAGCAAAGAAGCTGAAATTCGAAACCTAGTAAACAGCCACATCATCCTTCTGAGAGGGTTCTAGTTCCAGTCACCTACATCCTGAGGAAAATTGTCCAAAATGGGCAAACCTCGAGAACTGTCTTCTACCTATAGACCATGCTGGAAAATTACCAGGATGAACCATGGATGCTATTTCTAACTTTTCCTTTTGTTCATTTAGTTGATTTGAAACACGTGGGAAAACTATAGAACACAGAAATAGACCCTCTGTATGTTAACAGAGGCTAAAGCTCCTCTTCAGTAAAGACCACGTGGAACGGCCATTGCTGAATCCTGTTCCGCAGCCTGTGGCCCCCCTCTGAGGTCATTCCTCAGGTCCCTATATACACCAACAGCTCCTCACCCCCAAGTACCTGTGTCTTTCTGCTTCTCCACCTGCTCTACCCATGTTCAGGGCAGCCTGGCAACCACAAGCCGATGATAGACGGGACCAGGGGATAAATATCCATCTTCCCTGTTCCTAGGTGAGCACATTCTGAGGCCATTTTATACAATATCTTTCCCCAATAGGACTCAGCCCCAATTACCCTTATCTTTCTTATCTTTAATCTGCTCTTTAAAATACTTTTTTTCCCCTTTGGCTTCTTTCTCTCATTCCTGTTTCCTGGAACTGCCTATCAAATATCAGAGTCATTGTCTCAGGTTTTGCTTTTAGAAGAATCCAAACGAGAACAACATACAATGCTCCCAAATAGCACAACACTCTTTTCCCCAGTGGAGCATCATTTCCCAAGCTCTATCCCTGTGATCAGACTCAGAACGGAAAGAATGGGCAGAAAATGGGAGGTCGGGGGCGAGGTGGGGAGAGAAAAATTCCCATGTGTAGGGGAACTCTAAACTAATACTATGGCGAAGAAGAAACCCTGACCCTTTCTGATTAAGCCTACAGTCACACAGATAGACATTTCCATTATAAAGATGGATAAAATGTCCATGACATTAATTATTATGTAGCTCAGAATTTTGACAGAATTCAGTTAAAAATTGAACATGTTGAGACAGGCACTGGCATGAAGCCCCAACCTACTTAGATGTACATCTTGATTTACTGCAGATGGGCACCAAGTCATTTTGCCAATTTGGATGTTCCCAATAATGTTTCACAAAAAGATCTGTTCTCCAACAGTATCTGCCTTCCATCAAAAGTGGAATAAATATAAGAAATATGATTTAATTTATATACATACATGCACATATAAATTTTATATATACATATATATATCCATCCCACGGATATCACTTAAGTTTAAGCCCAGTTAGGTTAGATTTTGTTCAAAGTTCAAAATAATCTATTATTATTCTTTTGTTGCTAAAAAAAAATCACTTGTATTTAGCCATTTTAATATTTGTTTATAAAGATAAATTTTATGTCCTCTTACCCCCAGTTCCCTCATACTATTCTTTTTTCTTACATAATATGAAACTAAGTTCAATTTTTCTCTGTTCATGCTATGAATTTTTGTTTATTCTCTATATCCAGTGCAATCCCCTACTTGAAACATGAAAGGTTAAAAACATTGGCTAGTCAAATTCCACTGATGTTAATGGAAAATGCATTTTTATAAAATGACAACCATAAAATAATTATTTTATATTAAATGGCAACAACCAAAAGTCTCTGTTGCATATATACATATTGTTGGGTATCATGAGAAATTTCTTTGTGACATCTCTTTGAAACTGTAGGTGATTTTTCCCAATGACACGTAGTTCAAAAGATTTTACTTCTACGAGTTGTCATGTCCTAGCTTTTGTTTTTGTCAAACCATCGTGTGTTTCTCTCTAATAATCAAGAGGGCTATTTCCAGCAATTGAAACTACTTCATAAGTTTTAATCAGTAAATAATACTCCACAAACAAAGTAAATTACAACTACAAACTGTAATGCTTTGAATCTGTAAAGATATGCTTGAAATCTTCCACACATTCGATTCTAGAATACTTTCTTAGGATACAATTCAGTCAGTTCCTCATGCTTAAGCCTTTTGGTATAAGTCATTTCAGGAACTTCTGGCCATCCAGACTGGGGAAAGTGAGGGTCCTAGAAAAATCACAGCAGCTAAAATACTGGGCAGACCTTGATGCATAATTAATTCTGCCTTACTTCTTCACTATTTATTCAAGACTTTGGTGGTTATTCAACCACAGCTTTGTAGCAATCTAACCAAAGCAATCCCCAAGTCCTTTGCAGAACTTCTTTTAAGATAAAAAGATAACTCTTATAAAGATGCCCAATTGATTCTACAGTATAATTGACTTAATCTTAAATTCTGAATGAATCTTGGAGGTTCCTTCAACCCTCCAAACCAGTGTAGCAGTATTCCGAGATAAAATTATTCACTTACTTTCAAATGTTTCTAACCAAGAGCTACTCACCAGTCCCAAGGCTCATTCTATCATTTTTCTTGCTTTACTCATCATCAAGCTCTGTTAATAAGCCAAAATCTCTCTCCTTACCTTTTTCATTCATTGTCCTTAAGTCTGTCTCCAAGAATGACAGAGGGTATCTCCTAGTTCTATTTATTTCTACTTATTTATTTTTTACTTTATTTATTTTATTTTATTTATTTATTTATTTATTTATTTATTTTAAGATGAAGTCTCACTCAGTCAACCTGGGGTTGAGTGGCGTGGCATTATAGCTCACAGAAACCTCAAACTCTTGGGATCAAGTGATCCTCTTGCCTCAGCATCTCAAGTAGCTGGGACTAGAGGCACCTGCCACAACACCCAGCAATTTTTTTTTTTTTTTTTTTAGATATGGGGTCTCACTCTTGGTCAGAATGGTCTTGAACTCCTGAGCTCAGGCAATCTGCTCAACTCAGCGTCCCAGAGTGTTAGGATTACAGGCATAAGCTACCACACCTAGACTTTCTAGTTCTATTTAGTCTTTTACTTTTCTGTTCAGAAACCAACCCCCCAGCCTTCCAGTCAATGAGTTGAGCCACTTGAGGGTGAACAAATTATTTTCATTATTTTTAGAATCTTGATATCTAGCAGTGGGTGTTCAATAAATGTACATTTAAAGAATAAACATAAAGCAATCTCTATTCCCTTCTAAAATATATCTTGAAGATATTCCTAATCAATAAGATTGGCTCTCCAGTTGTATATAACACCCATTATTAAGAAGAGAAAATTATTTGTTGTCTATATTTAAGTCAATTTTTTATCAATGGAGGAAAACAGAAGAACAAATAAAAGTGAGAAAATATTACATATTTAAACATCAGTATATCTACCTTTTTGAAAAATTTACCACATCTGAAACCAAAACTTGAGTGGAAGAATACAAATTTAAACACAAGAAGACCAGGAAAGCTGACCCAATTCCCCATCTGGTCTTTACTACTTAGTTCCTCTTTGTTCACCACTCACACTGTAGATGATAAAATTACCTTCCAGGATAAAAGCAGTGTTCACATCTTACAGTGTTGCTCTTTCTGTGGCTTTCTCAGCTGGATCTCCACACAGTCCTCAACCAACCCAGGTATAATTAATAACTTAGGTTTCAAAAGGGGGAAACTAAATTTCCTGCTCTTTCAAATGATATTTTCTTGAAAATAAGTAGTAAGAGTTATATCAAGACTATCTCTTGTGCAGAGGAAAAACTAGTACTAAAAGAACTGACCATCAAATTAGTACATGAAAAATTTGAGAAGTTAAATACAGTTGCTAGGCTGCAGGCTGTATCAAGTTGCAGCATATATATGTTGACACATTAAACTATATCCAAATGATAAATGTCTGAACATAGGTAAGAAGACTCTCAACTTAAATTCTTTACCTTGACTGTGAATAAGGCAAATTAAATTATGACTTTACTAGGATTCCTAATGAAAAACTTGCAAACAAAGTGATTAATTATTCTAGTAAAAGAGGTATGTTACAGGATATGGAAAATATAACTATGTACTATTTTGGAATTAAAGGTTAAAAACAGAGTCTTAAAATATGACCAGATGTTTAGCAATCAGAAATGAATGCAACTTTGGTATTTTTCTCCCATTTCCATTCTCTTTTTCACTTTCCAAGAATGAATGGTTCACCATTTAGTTCACCATAAAGCTGAAACTAGCAATCATTTATTTTCCTATAAATTTGCGAGTCTTAATAATCAATAAATTAAAAATACGTAATCATAAGTCAAGTGGTTACATGCTTTTTATGGACTGTCAAAAAATAAACGGAGTTTTAAAAATAGAATTGGCTTTTGTCAGCAATTCATGAATCAGGCAGCATCCTATCTACAAAACACAGGAAACTCCAATGAACTGAACAGAAAGAGCTGACCTTAGACAGAAATGGGCCAAAGAAAGCCGAAATAATGACGAATCAGCAGACTGGTAGTATCAAAATTACTTTCCTTATAAGGTTCAAGCAGAGAGGATTTCCCTATCAGGTGAGCTCAGGCATACTGGGACCCTTCTGACTGGTTGCTGAGAATCCCTTGTTTTTTGGAAAACTGACCATTTTAAAGTTCAGTTTGATTATATGGCACTTAGAAAGAGTAACTCCATTCTGGTTTGGTCTGGTCTGTTGGATGTAGTGCAGAAGCTCAGTCCAAAACAATGACCTCCTAAACATTTTGTTTAGTAAGATGAAATAAAGCTTTGTAGTTTTTGGCCCTTCATACAAGCTGATGAAATAGCAAGACACCAAAACTTTAGCATATATGTCAGTATTTCAGCTATGAAAGCCTAATCCCAATGCATCTCCCAGGCCTGTGCAGCCCAATCAATAACTCAGTATTCTGATCAGTATATACAGTAAATTTAAGCAGAGATAAAGTGACTGACATTCTAAAAACTTCCAGTGGCATATATTTCAGCAACAGGAGTCCACTTCTGAAGCATTTACTCTCTTAACCAAGAGAAAAGGCATTCGGGGGAAAAAAATCTACAATGAAAATCAACTTGTTCAAATATTAAATGATTGTAAATTATCTCAGTCACACAGTTATCACACTTACATAACAATAATAAGTAATGGTTCTCAATATTGCACAAAAATTTGTCCTTAAATATCATTTTAAAAATTATTAGTTATACAGAATTCTTTTGTGCATATAATGTCAAAGCTATGATCCCTAGAATCTTGGATCTTAAAATTATTATATCACTATTATCCTTTAGAATAAGCACCAGTAAGGCCTTTAGAAGGTAGTAAGTGAATATTCATTGAATAAAGAAATGAATGAATCTCTACTGAGCACAAATTGAAATCACCATATGGTAACTAAAAGAAACAAAACTCAAAGCTCTTTGGAACATTTCCACACAGTAAACATAAGAGTACTGAGAGGAACTTTTAATGAGAAAGTCTAAGCATTGCTTTTATAAGGCCAGCTCTAGAAGAGAAAATACCAGGTGGGGAGACACAACTTTCCACCAGGACTTATTACTCTTTTAAGGGCTGAGGAGGCTCCTCAACCTTCCCTTTACAGAGATGGCCTACTCTGGGTTGGTGGGGCTGTATCTAAGATCCTGGATCACTATGGCCATAGCTGGGGGCAGCTCATTTAATTTCTGTGAGCCAGTTAGCTCACCATTTGACTCTGTTAATAAGAGATAATAATATTATGTAAACTATAAAATTAGAGGCAAAAAAAGTTATTATCCCCCCATTATCTTTATTACCACTAATAAAAATACCTGCTATATTGATTTAGTTAGGCTTCTATAACAAATTATTACAAACTTGGTGGCTTAAAATAATAGAAATTTATTCTATCACAGTTCTGAAGTTCACGTGTCCAAAATCAAGGTGTCAAGCTGGGCGCCATGGCTCATGTTTATCATGCTAGCACTTTGGGAGTCCAAGGCCAGTGGACTACATGAGCTCAAGTGTCTGAGACCAGGCTGAGCAAGACCAAGACCCCGTCTCTACTAATAATAGAAAAACTAGCCAGGTGTAGGGTCACAGTCATCTGTGCCCTTATAAGATCAATCAGTCTCCCAATTTGTGAAGGCAAGTTTAAAGTCTTTTGTGAGTTAAAAAGGAAAAATCCTGGTGGGATTTTCCAGGCTACTCCCTTAAGACGATTAACTGTCTCCAAATGGTCGGTCAAAGGATTATTACTTAGCATAAGAATAACTTTGGTAAAGTAATTATCAGTTAAGCCAATTAAACCTTAGCCAATAAGGATAGTTTTACATAATAAGTGGTTATCAGTTAGTCCGATTTATCCATAGACCTGGAAGTACCAGGCAGTAAAAGGCCTGGGGCCAGGTTTAAGTCATATGTTTATTGATTAAATCATAAGATTAAGTCATGTGCTTGTTGATTAAGTTATGTGCCTACATAAGCATTGTTGGAAGAAATAAATTTGCTGAAATGCCTGAGCAAGCGTCAGCCATTCCCTTTCAAATCAATCATTTTGTCTGTGGTGCTGCCTCTGCGTCATTGATCAGGGGAGCTGGGTGGCAGCAACAGCCAGGCATCGTGGCAGTTGCCTGTAGACCCAGTTACTAGGGAGGCTGAGACAAGAGGATCACTTAAGCCCAAGAGTTTGAGGTTGCTGGGGGCAATGATGCCATGGCACTCCACCCAGCATGACAGAGTGAGACTCCATCTCATAAAAAAAATAAATAAATAAAAAATCAAGGTGTCAGCAGTTCGTGCTCCCTCAGAAGGCACTGGGGGTAGTATCCCTCTTGCCTGTTCCAGCTTCCAGTGACTCCAGGTATCCCTTGGCTTGGGGCTACATGATTCTATTCTCTGTCTCCATCTTCACATTAATTTTTCTCCTGAGTGTCAAATATTCCTCTGACTTTCCTTGTTTTTCCCCATGTTTCACATGTATCTGACTTTAAGATCCTTTCTCCAAACAAAGTCACATTCACAGGTTCCAGTGGTTAGGACAAGGACCTATGTTTTGGGGGTCCCACCATTCAACTCACTACATCTGCCTACAATATTGACAAGTTCTTTCCATCCCCCTGCCCCCCCATCTTCCCGGCCACAAACTACAAATGGAAAATAAAATTATTTCTGGAGATTTTCATATAGATCTGGTTACTTGCTTTATATTCTTGAGAAAATAAAACAGAAAACAATAAAACAGCTAGCAGAGAAAATATACTGACAGGCAAGTCTACATGGTGACTAATATATTATTAGCAACCACCTTTTGCTCTTGGACTACACAAGTTTATTTCTCTAGAATGTGATATTTATGCAAAAGTTCAATGATGCATAGCCTACTGATTCAAATGATACCCTTACTTTAGATTTAAAAATTAATTACCAGCCTGCTATGTATGGCATAGAGGAGAAAATTAAACACACACTTAAAAATTGAAAATAAATTATATTTCAGTGTTCTTCATTGCCTTGGAAGGGGGAAGGATACAAGTAGTTAACCCAACTCTAACACCAAAATGTACTCTGTTAACAATTAGAGCTAATATTTTAAATGGAAGGTTTTCAGCTGATAAACTACTGTAAGTAAGCATCAAAACAAATCCCACAAATAAGAACATCTATTTTTATAGCTATTAAAATCAGTTTTCTACTGCCAAAATATTTGAATGTAAGCAGTGTGCAGGGAGGTAACTCACTGTAATACACACATAAAATCACACCGTTTTAGAAATTATCTCATTTTTGAGCTAAGTAAAAAATATAGAAGTGCCTCTTTCCCTTTCTGGCAAGACAATTCCCAGTACTTTAGCAGTTCGGTGACATCTCTGCTCTTTATACTGTGCTATGGACATAAAGAAACATGGCAGTTGCAGTTGGTACCTGTATCCCCTGAGGCACTTCACCTTCTGGGACTTCTAAGCTTCCAATGTTGGTATCTCTTTGCCCAAAAGCTTCCCTCCATGATGCAAAAAGCAACATCACAAGGGCCCTGACACCATTAATGCACTTTTCTAAATTTCTCAACAGATGACTGACAAAAATTAGGGGTACAAATACCCCAGCTCCCTTACTCCTTATGCAGAATAACTCTAACTCTATACCATTTCCCAAAGTGTCCTGTGGCAGTAAGATTGTGTCACCCACAGATGTAACTGCTTTGATAAAGCATCCCACATAGACTGCTTTCCCTCTGTATATCTTTGTATCACTTTCCCTCCTCTACCCTCAAATGTATTATTTGCACTCCAATCTATTTCCTAAGATCTGTTTCTGAGGCAACCCAATATAAAACTGGGAAAAAGAAACATTATTACCTCCTTTGCTTAAAAATCACCACAAAAATGAATCTTTCTGAAAATACTGCCATAAACTAAATATGGATGTAAGAATATTGAAAGTAAAAATAGTATTAAAAGTGAGAATTCATATTTGTACAGTGCTGTGGCAGGTAGTGGTAGGTAATAAAAAGACATGCTCTGGCCCTTCCTTCCTTATCAGAAACCTGATTTTGTTCAAGTACTGAATGGCTATGTGCCTCTGGGATACTCAATCCTTCCACAGATCCAGGGAATAAGTCTTGCTTAGTCTTAGAAATCATGCTCATTTAATTTTCATTTTCACTAACTGCTAAGGAATGGGCAAGAGATGCAATTCTAGACTATGAAACCAGAATAGGAAATGTTATTGGAAGCACGTGGGAATTTGTGCCTTATGCTTTTAAATGAAATGGTCTTTAAATGCTGAGGATTGGGTGATCCTGGAGTTGTGGTAGCTATATCACAAGCAGGAAGTGAAAAGACTGAGGACAAAAGCCAACATGCTAAGGGTGGCAGGGGAGAAAGATCAAAGGAGAATTGGATCCTTCATGGTATTTCTGATAACTGAATGAACTAATGTTGGACTAACCTCATCTTGGGACTTCTTGTGACGTTAGACAATGATTATCATTGTTTAGTCTTTTGGGTCTTCTGTTACTTTCAGCCTAACTCTAATATAAATGCCTTTCCAATGTGCGAGATGCTCTCCAGCACAGTATCTCATCTCTCCAGGAAAGGACAACCTAGCTATTAATAATAGTTCCTCAACTGATCTCTCAGACACAATTGAATCGCATGCTCTTTCTTAATAAGTCACTGAAAAAGAGAATTGAATGAACATGACTGGTTACAAATGATTAAAGTTTACTCTGTGCATGTGTGATAATTACACATACAGAGACAGGGAGAAAGGCAAGAAAGGGGAGGATACTGACCAACGAGTACATAATCTGTGCTCTAGTTGTTACTATTATACAAGATCCATCCTCGTATATCTTCCTCATAAGTTTGGTACCTTAGGGAACTCACACACAGGATTTGTTAAGAGCCAATCATATCACTCTGTAACTATTGATTATTCTATTACCAATGGATTGGAGAAGACGGCTCAACCCAACCTAAGTAATGAATGGCCAATGCCTGTTTTCTTGACAATATATTGACACTTAAAATAATCCACAAATTAGATGAAGAAGTGTTGGAATGAACACTGAGAGTCAGTGAAACAAAAACGAAGGGATAACAAAGAACAAGACATTGAAAATGGAATATTGATCACTCAAGTTGCTACAAGTATTAGACAGAGAGGATAACCACAGAGGTTCAAAAGTCAGTCAGGGGTTAGATCATGAACTGTGTAGGCCTTTTAAAAAGTATAGACTTCAGGGCAGTGCCTGTGGCTCAAAGGAGTAGGACGCTGGCCCCATATGCCGGAGGTGGTGGATTCAAAGCCAGCCTAGACCAAAAACTGCAAAAAAAAAAAAAAAAAAAAAAAAAGTATAGACTTCATTATATAGAGATAGAAGGGTTTACAAGAGGTCAGAGTTTTATCTCACATTAAGATTATATAAGATTGAGCTTCTATTATACTGAGGGCTATTGAAAAAGGACTTAAGAAAGGCAGGACCAGCAGGGGCCTCCCCCTGTTTCTCTTGAATCAAGTCCTGTCTTGGTGAACAAAGCAGCCTCTTTTACTGAGCCATCCTAGAGATATTGATTTAGTCAGTCCTTTTTCTTAAATGATAATGATTGGAATAACTGCCCCCTAAACAGACATGGAAAATAATACTACATTTAGAAGCGCTCATTTAATTCAGAATAGTGTATTATCTAATCTTGCAGTTTCATTGAACCACACGTGAAAAACATTAGACATTTTGGGATGTGTCTAACAGATCATTAAGAAATAGTTTTTAAACATGTATTCTTTCTTTGCTATTTTAATGTAAAACACAGACAAATAAAACTGCTGAAATTCACAATTCCACAATACACAATGTGAGTCATTGTCCCCAGATAATTCTTTCCATAATAATAAATACGTCAGCATAGTTTCTTATAATATCAGTAAACATATATATTTTATTTGTGGCTTTCGGTTTCAACGTGAATGTAGGGTTATGTGATATCTTCATTTACCACTGTTTGGAAATGTACATGATTTAAAAAGTTATTTTAAGTGTTTTAATATCAAATTGTCCTAACTCTAATGTCATTAAAGATGCAGATTAGGGTACAGTACCTCTCAAAATTGTTCCCCATCTAAAATAGACACACAAATCTGGTAACACATGGTAAAATATGGTCAGACACAGGCAGCCAGACGACATTGTAGAAAGATGTCAGTTTCAGAGTCTGATAAGCCTGGGCTTGAATCTTAGCTTTTTCATATACACATTGTTTAACCTTAAGCATCTCCCTTTTCCTCTCTGTGCCTCACTTTCCTCATTTATAATATGGCCATAATATTTGTATCACAGTGAGGCATGGAGAATAATGATAATGCATGTGATAAGCAAGTTCACTTACTAAACATCAGTGATCATCATCATTAACACCGCTAACTTTTAATACCTTAGAAGTTAATATTAGAGTTCAAATGACAACCAGCAAATAGGTGTAGATTCCTCTAATTATTAATATAAATGGACTATGTTCCCAAATTTTATCTAAGTAAACTGCAGGAACTAAGCCCAGATTTTGTAAAGAAATACTATTTACATGGTGAATAGACTGACAGATAAGTACATAAACATGTATTTAAACACCAATATATCCAAAGGGTACTATTAATAGTATTCTAAAGAGACTAGTTATCAAGGGGTTTCGATGAGAAAATAAATCCAAAATTCCCAATTAGGGCTCAAGATTACCTTTCTACCTGCATTTTCAACACAAACATAAGAAAATTAGAACTCTTACCAATCCCTCAAACTCTCCAGTCCCTCCATAAAGCAACGATAAAGGATCCCCCAGGACTTTTCACTTAGCATGGTGAGAGAGTTACTGCACAGGTAAACTATACAGGAGGGGCTCTGCCATTCGAAGCTACTCAGGCCCGGGAAGAAGGGGTGAGGAGGCTAATGATAGAATGAAGACTTGAGGGGCATCAGTAAAAGTGGTGAAGTTATGGAAGGGGAGAGTACCCGAAACAGACCCCCTTTCCTCTGCAGTGAGTCCAGGCTAAAGCAGGCAGGGGACAAGAACATGACATGACAGCCAGCTGTTGACATGTAACTAGATCGTAGGTGTCCCTTTTTATCCTATCTTTCCCTTCCCACTTTTATGCCACCCCTATCTTGCCACTGCTAGTCCACATTTGGCACTGGGACAGAAGGAAAATAAAACTCAAATTTACTGTGATCAACTAGAAAAGAAAAATCTCCATTTGTCTTGTCAGCTGCTGCTCCAGAAGCAGCTTAGGGCTTCTCTAGAACCTCAGCCAACTTTGTTTCCCATCTTTAAAGAAGCATCCTTAGATTTATCATTTAAAAATATTTTTTAATTTTTAATTAGTATGGCTAAAAAATAGTTGTATGTACTTATAGGGCACATGTGATATTTTGATACAGGCATACAACATGTAATGATCAAGTCAGGCTAATGTGAGTATCAAATACCTCAAGCATTTATCATTTCTTTGTGTTAGGAACATTTCAATTCTGCTTTGTTAGTTATTTTAAAATATGCAATAAACTATTGCTTACTATAGTCTGAATATTAGATCTTATTCATTCTATTTGACTGTATTTCTGTACCCTTTAACCATTGCCACTTCATTTCCTCCTCCCTGCTATCTTTCCCAGCTGGTGGGAACCATCATTCTACGCTCTTCCTGAACTCAATTTTCTTTTTAGCTCCCACGTACAAATGAGAACATGCGGTATTTGTCTTTCTGTGCCTGGCTTGTTTCATACAACATAATGTCCTCCAGTTCCATCTATGTTGTTGCAAGTAACAAGATTTTATTCATTTATGGCTAAGTAAGTTTCCATTGTGTACATATACCACATTTTCTTTGTCTGTCCATCCATTGATGGACACTCATGCTTATTCCCTATTTTGGCTGTTGCGAATAGTGCTGCAATGGACACGAGACTGCAGATATCTCTCCAATAATATGATTTTCTTTCTTTTGGATAGTCACCCAGGAGTGGGACTGCTGGATTGTATGGTAGTTTTCTTTTTAGTTTTTTGAGGAACTTCCATGGTGTTCTCTATAGTTGCTCCATTAATTCACCCAACTTCTCAGGCTAATGACAGAGGAGAAGATAGGAATATGAACAATTTGAAGAAGTGGGTGAATTAGACCACATAATTGCATGGGAAAGAACATTGGTGGTTCAGGAAAAATGAATCCTCAAGGCGAAATACTACCTCAAAGAGGAGTTCAAAAATGATTGCACCAGAGAGTGAAATATGTTAGGATATTCCAGCAGGAGATCTCTACCAAAACTGGAGTGACTACATGTCCTGGTTCATGACTTCTGAGCCAGTATATTTAAATGCCACTCCTTTCCACTTTTAAAATATCATGCTTTAAATAATAAATTCTATAGTCAACCTAGTTATAACCTACAGAGTACATTCCATCAACCTTAAAGAACTAAGGATATTTTGGAGTTCATGATTTTATCTGTATTTATCAGAAACAATGTCCAGAACATCAAGCCTCTCATAACTAGACTGGCCTATTCTCGGGCCTTGGCCAGCTGAAGAATGATCTAAGAGTAATTATAGGAGGCAAACAAAAGGGGATCTTTAAAAGGAGCCTTCGGACTCTGGTGAATATGAAAACACATGACAGACACAAAGTAATGAGACATATCAGGATGTGAAAACTCAGAATTTGATCTTGCCATATTTCAGGGTATCCAGAAAGCCTAGGCTAGTAAATTTCTAGAAGGGGATCCTACGTATGACATTTTTCAGTGCCCAGTTGGGATCTCTGCTATTTTATAAAATATAAAGGCATATATATATATATATATATAAATATATATATATATATTTATTTTTATTTTTTGCCTGTGGAGAACAGACACTGAAATTAGTGCTTAAGATTAGCTTAACCCTTGGAGTTCCCAGTGAAGCCCAACAAGGCTTGGCAGAAGATGGTGAGGGAAAATGTTTGAAAAAGGTGGAGTCCCCTGACCTCTTGGGGAGGGTACTTAGTGATTACATAAAGTCCAGGAGAGCAAGCATGTATGTTGTACCCACAGAGGGATATAAGCTGGACGCCTCTGATTCTGAACCTGCAGGTGATGCCACTGGCACTAGAAAACAGAAAATATAATTGCAGAAGAAGGAATGAATATCCTACTTAGGGTAGGGATGGGAAGGTCTTTTACAAATGGAGTAACAAATGTTGACCACCCTCATAGAATTATAGAAAATCTTCTCTCAAATCAACTGCTCTATGAGCAATTGAGCATGCCAGGGAGGAACTTCACATGTTACTCATTCCCCCTCGGCGTGGAGAATACAGGGGTATCCAAAGCCCTCTGCCTCCTTGTGACTGGAAGGGAGAGCAAGCCACCTATCTGTAAGACCTCAAACAATTCTTCTGTAAAGAGTGAATACAAGGAGTGGAACTATATTTCCAAAACCTTTTCCTGGAGCAGGAAAATTCCAGCTTCCATTTTTATGGAAGAACACCTATGAAAATAAGAAAACAGAAGATCTTCTAGAATGTTACTCAAAATAAAGAAATATTTTGGCATAATTGATAAAAAACATAAAGATGAGCTAAAGAGACATTCGATCTTGTCCATATGAAAAGTCTGACTGGAACAGATATTTCATTCATTTTGAAAATATTTAGCAAGTGCCTAAGAATTACTAAACACTGCTTTAGGAGGCAGGGATACTTTTAAATGCAAACAGTCAGAAACTCCTGCACTCAGTGAGCTTATGTTCTAGAATTGAGAGCTTATATTCTAACGCTCAATGTTTAGACGAGATCTACGAGGGTAGGTTTTCTTACTGCCCGCATCCTCAGAATAGATCCAAAGATCTCCTTAAATCCATACAAGCAAATTAATTCCTGGCAAGCTGAGTCAAACAAATCACAGAGAGAAGACAAAAAACACGCAGGGGATAAGAAGCATCGCTTTTTAAGAAACCAAAAAGCCTGTTGGAGAAAAAAATGAAGTAGGGGTTCTACAAAGAAGAAAGGGCAATGCATATGTAGTATAGACCCAAGGACTCCAATACCCACTGAGGAGCCCAATGGGCAAGCCCAACAGAGCAGTGATGCCTCACCCAAGACGGTCGCTGTACAGACTGCCATAGGCCTCTCAGACCCAGGGTGAAGAATTGCCTTCTAGATGCACCGCTGTGGCTGACCACAGAAAATGTGTCCTCATCCTTGCCTTTGCTTTTGTTTTTGATGTCTGGGTTTTTTTAAATTTTATTTTATTTGTTTTTGAGGGTGAAAGCATTTTTGTTTGTTTCAGCAATGGACTATACTTCCCAGCCATCTAATATTAAGGGCATGTTATGTGAGTTATTTATGGCTATGTTGATATTTAAAAAATAGTAGGAACCTAAACTGTGGATTTTTCTAGCTGTTTTTTAACCTAATGGCTTTCAAATATATTATACATAACAGTATCTCAGCCCAGTGATGAAGGAATATATAAAACAGAGAAGTAGAGCAGCTCTGATTAAAACTCAGAACAGGAGTCCTGCCTGCCCTCTTATCACAGGGACCTCCAGGGGTTGGGCTGTTCATTAAGCCCCTAGAGATACACCAGGCACAGACTGAAAACTCTGGCATATCTACATGGGTAAGAGTGCTGTCACTTAGCCACACAGTCTGATAGCTTCACCATGTCCTGGGGAAGGGAGATGTGTCAGAAGGTGTAAGGCATTTCAGTATAAACAAAGAGAAGCCTGATTAAAAGATTTCTCATGGAATAATTAGCTATCAGAATACAAGAACTGAAAATACCCATAGATAATATAGTAACAACCAGGGCTTGTACTGACCACATGATGAATGAGCAGAGGAGAACCATGGTGAGGTGAAAACAAAAAACAAAAAGAACTATGACTAACAGGCTGATTAGTCTCACCACCAATTATATTACATCCATACATACACACTTTATTCATCCAACAAGAATTTATGAAGTGCTTACTATGTGCCAGACATGTTGCTAGGTATTACGAACACAGAAAAGAATATATAGTCATCACTATTAAAATGCTTGCAGCCTTCTGTAGGAGACAAACCTGCGGGTATAAGAATATAAAGAGAATCTTATTTAAATGTACACACGAAGTACTTATAATACTTCCTGTCATACAATAAGCTAATTATAAATGTTAGCTATTATTAGTTGCTTAATCTTCTGTTGCCATTCACTAGCCTCCAAAAAAACAGTATTTTCAAGGAATGAAGACTTAGACAAGCAACCTAAGGTCAGGAAAGGGGCCCTCAAGCGGGAAAGGTTTACAAACAGCCTTTTGCTCTGGTGAGTAGTTTATGCAGCTGACGGGGACAACTAACTTGCTTGGAATCTGAAGGGAACTTTATAGAGAATACATGGAAGAGACAATATTATGAGGAAGAAAATATGAGATATTCTGTTTGGGGAGAAAATGTTTTTAATAAGTCTGTTCTTTGTACTGAATAATGTTAATCCTCTTCCTTATGTCCCCAGAAATTGTCAGTAAAACCTCGTTAGGGTGTGTGTGCGTGTGATGCTAATGTCCTGTTTATAATTAGTACTCATTGAAAAAACAAGTCTCTGGGGAGATAGTATGTAGTGAAAAGATTGATCCAAACCAGGTCCATTAAAAAAAAAAAAAAAGAAAAGAAAAGTAGGACAGGATTTCTTCACTGTGTTAGTGAAGGTACTATTACCTGCTATAAACATTCAGTGCTTCAACCAAGGGTTTATTTTGTGTGCATGCAGCAGACCATGTATTTGTTTCAGGTTGGTGAACATTTTTCCTCCACGTGAGGACACAGGAACCCAAGCTCCTTCAATCCAGAGGCTACGGTATTGCTATATTCCCATAGTTTTCTTCCACCAGCCAGCAGACAGGGAAAGGCAGCAGAGAGAAGTCACACCTGCTTCCTAGCAGGCTTAGAAAGGACACGCATCATTTTATCTCACATTCTACAGTGAAAACTAGATCCAAGGGTCCACTTAGATGCAAGGGAAACTGGAGTGTCATCTGTCTGGGAAGTTGTAGAGGCTTCTTAGAGGTAATTCTCTCTCTTCTCTTTATTTTTATGTGGAGCTCACACATCAGTGGACTGCTATGTCTGTACCAAATTGTCCTAGCCCTCAAACACAGTCAAGGCTTCTCCTCTGCCCCAGTCTTAAGACTATCACAACATGATAAGGCAAGAAAATTTGGTTCAACAAATGACAAAAAAGCAAGAAATCACTTTGCAATAAGGCAAGTTAAGAAGAGATTGCTTAAAGGATTTAGCAAGCTACGAAGACTATAAAAAGTTAAGCTAGACAGGACAGCCATGCATGGATAAGAATGTTGTAGAACTTAAAACAAAATAAAAATAGCATAAAATATGGGGGAAAGATTATTTAGTTTTTTTTAAGAAAAGGAGAAGAAATTTAAGAGCATTCCTCATCATGTAAGAACTAGAACAATGTAATGGAGGAACATTAAGGGAGATAGACTTTGAGATGCACAATGTACACATATGAGCATCTATATGAGAGAGTAAAAAAATGCTTTAACAGTATTTCAATTATATAGGAGCCACCTAAACATACAAATCAAATACACTTAATTAAGTAGTATTTGGTAAGTTTGTATATATTCTTACTTCTGCAACAATTATTTACATCCAACTCCTTCACTTTGCTAGGAATTTCATTCTAAAGAAGTTATGTGGTAAAATGAGCCCCCCACCTACAATATGTAGACATATTAAAAACTTTAAAATTTTTCATTAGTGTGTCAAGCCGATAAAATTTAACAAAATTATATTTCCCTCACCTAATGCATTTAATTCATGGATTTTGAGTCTTGGAAAAAATCTGAGAGAGATTAAAGAAGAAGCATGCAAGCAGTGCTTTAGGGTTTTATTAACATAACTATTTAATTACTATGTACAGTATTTAAATCTCATCAGTTAGGACCTGTTTAAACTTTTGCCACATATCTTTAAAGTTCTCTGTCAAAACAGGTATTTGCTCAGAGAATTTATGGTTTTATAAGGTAACTGAGAAGTCTCTGAGATAACTTTAAAGAAACAGAAGAAAGGGAATACTCTTGTAAAGAAATGATGTTTCTCATTCATGTCAAATGATGAAAAGCTTACAGTCAACAAATGAGAGACCTCACAAGGATTCCACATAGCATTTATCACAACCTCACTCACCAGACTCAGATCCATTTCAAAATCTTCAAACTAAAAGAAAACCAGCATGGCAGTTTGCCAACTCTTCTTCTTGCCAACTTGGCAGAGCCTGGAAAGTTTGAATGGGCTTCTCAACGCATAAGATAAAAGCAGGCATTTGGAGCCTGTGAAGTCTCTGTGGGCACAATCAGACCGTAGGTGAAATTCTAACATCCTTTGTTATTTTCGCATGATGTCAGGTATGCAGACGGTACAATAACTTAAGGCTCTGGCTACATGCATAGTTTTGCTATGAAACCAAGACAGAAAAAAATCCTAAGAGTAAACATAAGTTAGGAAAGGTGATTCCCCCTCAAAGATGACCTTTTTCAGCTTTGATCTTTCACCTCCAGGAACTATATAATGAGGCATGAGAGAACAAACTTGTCTCCAACAAGAACATCTCCTTCCAGATCAAGGATATGTATGTTCATGAGAGAGGCAAGAACATACCATGTGACTCGAATCCCTGCCTACTGCCATCCACCAGGAAACATGACTTCTGAGCTACTTCAGAGCTTCGGGGCAGCAAGGCCTGCATTCATTTCCAAATGAGTAAGTAACTAGAATTCTTCTTGATTGATTTTATTTCTCCTCTTCCACCTATCCCCAGCCAGTATTTCTTTCATTCACTTAGACTAATATGGCCCTATTGCCTCTATACTCTACAGATTATTCCCATCTCCCATCCCAACCTCCCTGTTGTGATCCACATTCTGCATCTTCTCATTCCCTTACAGGGGAACTACCCTACTCTAAGGATCCCGTGCTCTT
This sequence comes from Perodicticus potto, assembly GCA_963574655.1. Classification (NCBI taxonomy): domain Eukaryota; kingdom Metazoa; phylum Chordata; class Mammalia; order Primates; family Lorisidae; genus Perodicticus; species Perodicticus potto. Next base: position 8,716 of record CAUYRH010016087.1, on the reverse strand, counting down.
TTTCTTCAGAGGACAGATGGGGTATGCTTCTGCATGGAATGGGAAACATGACAACTCACTTGTTATGAATTTCTGAAATCACATTCAAGGTTCCCCTTACATTTAATTTTTCTTTAAATATATCTTCCTTTGGAAATGAAAATTTGCCTGTTTGCTGTAGTCAATGCAATAATACTTGGCCCTCACTGATACCCTTATCTCTCTCTATGCATTTTTAACTCCATTTTTGCTTCCTCAATCTCCCCCACTCGTGACCTTCCCAGGAATTCCTGCCAGCTAGAACAGACTTTCTGTATCTCTCTGTCTCACTAACTCTCCATCTCATTTCACATCCAACTGAAACTTATCTTTTTTCTTCCAGACTATATGTCTCAAATAGTAAGTTGAAAACAATATTTCCTTACTACACTGTGTTATGCAGACAAGCTAGATAAGAGGTTCTATAATAAGCCCTAGATAAAAATGTCTGACAATTAAGTTCGTGAATTCATCCTAGAAAACGTGTTGCATATATTATTGTTAAATATCACTACAGTCACCTTCAAAGTACTCCCTTTGGAAAGATATGCACCAACACCAGCACCTAGTCTACCCTTCAAAGTAATTTTGGAACTCTTTTTCTGGAATGGCCATCAGAGCTGTCATCATATTACCCTTGATATCTTGAATGCCATTAAGATGTCTTCTTTTCATTATTACCTTTATCTTCAGGTAAAGAAAAAAAGCAACTGGAGGCCAGAGTAGGGAGGGTGTTCCAACACAGTCCCCCACAAACAGTGCTGTTTGAGCTGGTGCATTGTTTTGATACAAGAGCCATGAGTTGCTGGCCAAGATTTTCAGTTAAGATTTTCCTATTTCTCCATCAAGGTTTACTTGGTCTGCTATGCTTCTCACAGCTATCCAGCAATTCTGATGCACAACTCAATGAATTTTCTGCAATTTTTCATCAGTTCTGTTTGTTACTTATTGCCCACATCTCTTCATCAGTGACACTTTCTCTCCCCTCATAAAAATGTTTAATCCACTTGTACACTGTCATTTTCTTCATGGCATTTTCCCCATAAATTTGGAGTAATATTTTCCTGACTTTACTTCTACTCTTGCCAAGTTTAATAAAACAATTATGAATGATTTTGTTCATTGCTCTAATTTAAGTTCCAGCCTTCTGGCAACAGCACACAAACACATTCAACAACAGTAATGAACACTATTCAGCAAGACACCACCACTTGTCAACACAAACACTCACAACACAGTTGTGAAACACTGATATACCAAGGTATAAAACCTTAATGAGTTGTTGGTACAGTGGTGCCAATATAATGAACAGTGCTAAGTTTGCAGACTTAATTGTCAAATGTCCTAGAATGCAATTTCATTGTACCTCATCATTCTTAGAGTATTGTGTCCTGGAAGAAATGATATAGTCACACATACAATAGTGTATACGACTTTTATTTTCACTATCAGCAACTTTGTATAATGTATATAAAGATACTTACAGTACAAAATCTAAAAAGTAGTTGGAGTCATTGAAGTTGTCCTTTGTCATAACCCAAACTCAAAAGACATAGTGTTTAAATACTCCAAAGCATGTTTTGAAATTAATTAGTTAAATATGAGGTGATATATTTTTCAAAATTTGCTCACTAGGCAAAATAAATATTTCAGAATATCTCTATTGAGGGCATCAAAAGTTATTTTCAGAACTAAAAAATCCAAGAAGACCAAGTTATTTTCAGGACTAAAAAAATCCAAGAAGACCATGGATATCACCATAGGGGTAGTCCTTTTTCCAAAAAACTATGTACAGACATTTTCACTTATGCAAAAAATAAACATAATCTTCAACCTCACTCCTGTCAACCCTTGTCTTCATCACTATCCAGACTTACTCAATAACCAAATGCATTAGTTCTAACAAAAAGCAGTTCATTAACATTAAAGACCTGGAGTTCTTTCGTTTTGTTCTACCAGGTATCTCAAATGATCATGAGGAATAGAACAACCATGTGTGTAAGTTTAAAGTGTCTTGTAATTAAAAAACACACACAAAATGCTAACCAAACTACCATTCTGAAACTGGTCCAACAAAGTTTTACCATACTATCCACTCCCTGCATCTACCTTTTCCCAGGATTTACCATGTAAGAGCAGGTTATTAAAAACAACCTCTTTAGCTTCAGAGTTTCTCTATAAAACTCATAAAAGTAACACACAATGAATAAAATGGAATTTCCTAAGATAAGTTTCACATCATGAAAAACTTAAAGAAAACCCTACGTATAGACGCAAATCAGATAGATGTTCTTTGTGCCCTCCTGAAAATAAAACTCTCTGACAGAATGGAGAGTTAGATGAAGCTAAAGGAGTTATTTCATTTTAATGTCTCTTCTTTGTCATCTTCTTCCATAAACAATCCAATTATGAGTTCTCCTGAGACAGGACAAAACTCGCTCTAACGTCATTACATCATTTCATCATTTCCATCAAAGTCTTGTATGAGCTCCAAATTATTCCAATTTAATGACACTAAAATATTCAGAGAGGGGAGAATTAAAAACTGGCAACTGTTCCACCTCAAATTCCTTATGGAAGCAAGGTATAGCCACACACACACACACAAATAAATTTTCTCTTTTCAGCTTGGCTATTTGTGAGATAAGCATCTAAATTTTCCTGTGTTTCTCTTTTTATTAATTGCAAAATATTTATGTTTGTCTTTACCAAGGAATTACACAATATAATCTGACCACCCAAAATACATGTTTTCTTTTCAATATACTTTTCTATTGACATTACACTGAGAGATAAGGAGAAACTGCTTTTAATTTGACCACGTATCCTGACCAAATGCAAACTTTGAGCAAGTTCCAAAGGCTGTTACAAAGCTATAAAACTTAAGGGCCACAGCTAAGATACTAGAAAGCATAAGACTTTCTAAGAGAATCAATCTGTACCCTAAAATAGTCTTAAATAATTTTAAGGTTATAAATGGATTCTTCCCCATGTTTTTAAATAGCGGGAATATTTTATTTATTTTGTTTTGTTTTGTTTGGGTTTTTTTTTAAGAATATTTTAACTATATTTTTCAATAAATATTTGTAAAAGGTTAAACATTTTTGTAATTTTTTTTTAAAAAAGATGTTTAAAGGAGAATATAAATATATCAGGTTGAAGTAAAATTTTCAGTTTTAATGTCAGATTTCTAAACACAAATATGTGACCTTTACTTCAGTGTTTATAGTACATAGACTAAAATATGTATAAAAACCTAATTGGTAGAAGTTCTAACAAGAAACTAGCTGATTAAAGAATCTTAAAATCAATATATTATTAAATAGAAATAATAGCTAATGTTTGTTTCATTTTATAATGTGTCAGAGACTATTTTAAGCATTTAACTTGTATTAACTAATTTCATTCACATGTAAACCTGATTCGTAGGAAGCATTTATAACCTCATTAGAAATGAAAAACTGGGGCAAATAGAAATTAAGTAACTTGCCCAGTATCAAACAACTGGTATGACTGGGATTTGGAAGCAGATTTAAGCAATATGGGTTCAAAACTTATTCTTTTAATCCCTGCATAATAAACAGAGTACAATTATTGTTCATCATATATCCATTCTTACATAGGGACATAGTCTCTAACATACTGTGAGCTTCTAATAGGGAAGAACTCCATTTTGTTCATTTTTTGTATAACCAGACAACAGAAAATATTTAATATACTGTAATTAGTAGTTAATAAGATATTATAATTTACTCCTTGCCTTACTGAATAGTTTTTTATTTTATTGTCCCTATTTAAAAATTTTACATGCATGCAAGAATAAATAATCGAATTAATAACATTAATAAAAACAAAAAAATAGGGGGGAACTAGTTATAAAAAACCATCTACCTTAGCAGTCAAGTATCTTTCATTTTTACATATTATCTTATGGTCCTTTTCATTTGTATAATTGTTTTATAGGGTTAAAATAAAAGCGCACAGCAAGTAAATTCTCTGTTCTTTTCCCCCATCACTAGATACAGGACTTTTCTTATTCTGAAAGCTTGAATAGCTATATATGATTCCATTGAGTAGAAACACATGAATTTATTCATCTATTCTCCTACTATTGAACATTCACATTAAATTTGTGATTGAATCACTCTGCTTATCATAGGTCAATTCAGATTTTATGTGTATATTTCTTCTTGAGTCAGGTTTGATAATTTATATATTTCTAGCAATTTTTCTATTTTATTTGAAGTGAAATGACTAGTATTTTGATGCAGGCATCTCAGTATTCCCTTTTAATTCTTTTAATTGCTTTAGTATCAGCATTAATACCCCCTTTCATTTTTGTTATGGTTAATTTATGTCTTCTCTCTCTTTTTTGTTTTGGTTAGTCTAGTGTATGATTTATCCTGAAAATGATAGGTGTGTGATTGAGAAGAATGTACATTCTGCAATCATTGGGTGAACAATTTTATTTATGTCAGGATGAAATTATTTGATGCTATTGTTCCAGTTTCCAGTTTTCTATGTCTTATGAATTTTATGTCTACATTCACTCAATTATTGAGAAAAATGAATCCACTTTTCAACTCAAGCATTCAACTACTGAGAATAGAATATTGAAATCTACAGTTAGTATTGATAAATATTCTACTTCTCCTTTCTGTCAATTTTAACTTTACAAAATTTCAGGCTTTGTCATTAGACATATATATATATATGTATATATATATATATATATTTATAATTGTTATTTATTCCAGATGAGTTGAACCTTTCATCATTATAAATTATCCCTCTGTGTCTCTTCATAATATTATATCTTCATTAAAACACTATTTTGTCTAGTATTAATATAGCCACACTAACTCTATCAAGGTTATTGTTTCCACGGTATTTTATTCATCCTTTTACATATTTCTATCTTTGAATCTAACATATCTTTTGTAAAAAACATAGTTTGATCTTACTATTTTTATGCAATCTGATCATCTTTGTTTCCTGATTAGGGTTTTAAAACATTCATAATGAATGTAATTTTTTTTTTTTTTTTTTTGCAGTTTTTGGCCGGGGTTGGGTTTAAACCCACCACCTCTGGCATATGGGGCTGGCGCCCTACTCCTTTGAGCCACACGTGCCACCCATGAAAGTAATTATTGACATAATTGAATTTGCACGTACCATTTTGCTATTTGTTTTGTATATGTCCTCTCTTTTCCCTGTGTGCCTCCTGTAGTACCACTTTTGCATCAAATAAGTATTTTTAGTGTACAGTTCTAATTCTACTACTGATATTTACTATTTTCTTTTAGTTACTTTCCTCATAGTTGCTCTAGGGATCACAATATGCATCTTCACTTATCACAATCTGCTTCAGAATAACATTAATTTAATTTTGGTAAAATATAGAAAGTTTGTTCTAATTTGTCTTTGTTACTCTTCATTTGGGTTATTGTTGTCATATACACTCCATTTGTGTATGTTATAAACCAATCTTTTATTATCTAAACAAAAGAAGAAATGAAAAAAGTAAATGTCGATACACACACACACACACACACACACACATATATATATTTATGTCAGCTCATGCATTTAACATTTCTGGTGCTTTTCTTTTCTTTCTGTGGTTTCACATTACTAAGGTGGTATCATTGTCCTTTAACCTGATGAATTTCCTCTAGTATTTCTTATAAGAAGAGTCTGGAGTCTCCATTTATCTCAGAATGTCTACTTTATCTTCATTTTTAAAAGATAGTTTCGAGCCGCAATAAACATTCTAGTGCAAATGTCTTTGTGCTAAAAGACTTTTGTTTTTCTGGGTAGATACCTAGTAATGGGATCGCAGCGTCAAATGAAGGCCTACATTTAGATCTTTTAAGATTCTTTATACTTCTCTCCAAAAGGGCTGTATTAGTTTGCAGTCCCACCAGCAGTGTAGAAGTGTTTCCTTCTCTCCACAGCCACGGCAGCACCTGGTGTTTTGGGACTTTGTGAATTGGGCTAATCTTGCTGGTGTTAGGTGATATCTTAGAGTGGTTTTGATTTGAATTTCTCTGATGATTAAAGACGATGAGCATTTTTTTTATGTGTTTGTTGGCTATTCATCTGTCTGCCTCCACGAAGTTTCTGTTCAAATAATTTGCCCACTTATAGAGAGGGTTGTTTGTGCTTGTCTTATTGTTTAATTTGAGTTCTCTGAAGATTCTAGTTATAAGGCCTTTGTCAGATTCATAACATGAAAAAATCTCCCATTCTGAGGGCTGTCTGTTTATGGTACTCCTAGCTGTGCAAAAGTCATGGAAGCAATCTAAGTGCCCATCAACCAATGAATGGATCAGCAAACTGTGGTATATGTATATCATGGAATATTATTCAGCCCTTTAAAAAGATGGAGACTTTACATCTTTTACATTTACCTGGATGGAGTTGAAATACATTCTTCTTCGTAAAGTATTGCAAGAATGGAAAAATACATATCCAATGTACTCCATACTAATATGAAATCAATACATAAATAATTACATGTTCCTAAGAACAATAAAACACTATTATAGTACAGCACAAGGGTAGAGGGACATGGGCCCAGGGAGGGGGAGGGGGAGGATGTATGGCAGAAGGAGGGAGGGCATGAGGCGTGATCCTATTTAATGTGCACATTGTGAGGGTGTGTAACACATCCCCTAGGTGAGGGGCTCTTCTACAAATGCAACTTTACCCTGGAAGTAAGAACAATGTAAACTAAATATTGTACCCTCATATTAATTTGAGAGATGAATAGAATCTTCTCTAAAGATGACAGATGAATAGCCAGTAAACACTTGAAAAAATGCTCATTGTCCCTAAGTATTAGAGAAATGCAAATTAAAGCCACCCTGAGATACCATCTAACTCCAGTGAGAATGGCCTATATCACAAAATCTCAAAATTGCAGATGCTGGTGCAGATGTGGGGAGAAAGGAACACTTCTACACTGCTGGTGGGACTGCAAACTAATATAGCCTTTTTGGAAGAAGTATGGAGAAACCTCAAAGAACTCAACCTAGACCTCCCATTTGATTCTGCAATCCCATTACTGGGCATCTATCCAGAAGAAAAAAAAAAAAACTTTTATTATAAAGACACTTGTACTAGGCTGTTTATTGCAGCCCAATTTACAATTGCTAAAATATGGAAACAGCCTAAACGTCCTTCAACCCAGGAATGGATTGGTAAGCTATGGTATATGTATACGATGGAATATTACTCAGCCATCAAAAACAATGGAAACTTTGCAGCGTTTGTACTAACTTGGATGGAGGTGGAACACATTATTCTTAGTGAAACATCACAGGAATGGAGAATTATGAATCCTATTTATTCAACTTTGATTTAAGAACAATTAGTGGAAATTAATGACACAGTGGGGCATGGGGGAAGGAGAGAGCAGAAAGACAGAGAATTAAGGAGGGGGTGAGGGAAATAAAAAAAAAAAAAAAAAAGGAAATAAAATATTGATTAATTCTCACATAAATTGGATTCAATTTTGACCAAAGTACATTACTTAAACATTAATTTTTAATTCAACTTGAGAATACATTGTTTAGGATATTACATCCTCACTTATAAGTGAAATATGTTTGTAATTTCCCTTTATAACAATATATTTTCTCCAATTTCAATATCGGGTGTATCCAGATCAAGTAGAATGATTTTGAAATATTTCTTCTTTTTCTATTGTCTATAGGATTTGGCATGATCTGTTTTTTGAAACTCTTCTTTATAATATTAGTTGTCTATTTTTGAGACTTTGGAAAAAAAATAAGAAGTTAACTGATGACTTCATACTGAGCCTCAGAGTCAAAGTGCTCTATAATGTTTTATTTGACAATGTGAATGTTACTTTCTTGGTATTATTATTACTAATATTGCTTAATATTTTGATGCAGTAATCATGTTTTCTTTCCTGAATGTATTTATCTTCATTCATTCTTTATGTGGTTTTTGTTTCTAGTCCTTATCTTAAACATTGTTATTATTATTAAATTTTAAGCCTTTTAATTTCTGTGAAGGCAAAAAGGGGAAACCTAATTAACACATGTATATGTAAAAATAAAAAAATAAATAACAAATAAAATGAAAGATGGTTTTGCCACATATCGAATGCTTGAATGAAAGATTTTTTCTTGTTGTTGTTTTTTTTTCATCTTTTCAGAACTTCAAATATATCATTCCATGACCTTCAGGACTGCATGGTATCATAGAAGGTACACTCATCATATCGATGCTCTCTGTACATGATAATTCATTTACTCATTTCTTTCTTGTGTTACCATAATTTCCTTTCTCTTTTATCTTGAGTGTTGTAGAAATCTATTTATCCTATTTATGGTTCTTTAAGTTATTTAGATGTATAAATTAATGTTTCTAATTGACTTTGAAGAAAATTTGACCATTATTATTTCAAATATTCATTTTTTTTTTTTTTAGGGCACAAATCAAATCTTGATAAATTTATTTATTTATTTATTTTTAAATTATTTTTTATTGAGTCATAACTGTGTACAATAATTCAGTCTTGGAGTACAGTGTGCAGGCTTCACATACAATCGGAGATATTTTTATCAAACTGATTAATATAACATTCATGATATTTTCTCATTTACTATGTGAAAACAATTTTGATCCGTATTTAGAAGTTTTCTCCTGACCCTTCACATATGCA
>CAUYRH010016081.1:0-47654 GCA_963574655.1 Perodicticus potto | reverse complement strand
ACTTTCCCCATATTCTTATGCTATAATTGGGTTATAGCCTTCATAGTAGGGCTGAGTACATTGGATACTTTTTCTTCCATTCTTGAGATACTTTGCTAAGAAGAATATGTTCCAGCTCCATCCATGTAAACATGAAAGAGGTAAAGTCTCCATCTTTCTTTAAGGCTGCATAGTATTCCTTGGTGTACTGGAGTGCTCTTATCAGTCTGGGTGTGGTCAGTTTGCCAACCCTGATCACCAGGCAGGTGAGAGAAGATGTTCTCCAGACACTTTCCTTGGAAAAATGTAGAAAGGGACAGTGTTCTTCCTTACCTCCTTTCTGTTCCCTTCTCTTTTACCTTGTCCAGCCAAAGTGCCCAAAGGTATCAAGTCACCTCCTTGCTGCCTCAAGCTCTTGATGAGGGTCTTCAGAAATACCTCTCAGAGCCCAAGCCCTATGCTCAATAGCTTTCCTTGTTTTTTTCTCACTTACCTTCATGAAATCTTATTTACCCTAAAGTAAAAGTATCTGTTGTGGAGATATTTTAGCAGGTAAAGTGGTGTTCCTTTAAATTTACCCAGTAGGTGGTTCCCCTCCATAGGTACATTGAGGATCTGTTCCGCCACTTCATTGGATGGATAGAAACTAATGTCATCTTGTTGTCCCTTTCAGACACTCTGCTACCTATGTAACAATGAACATATATTCAAGTGATCATGTACTTCCATGGAATGGAAGCGTGGAAATCCTGCCAGAGATAAGACCTAAAGCTGTAGATTTAGGGTTAATTAGAAGTTAATTGATCATTAGGGTATGAAGGTGGTTGAGGTCCTTTAGAGAGAAAGTATGCAGTGGAGATTAGAGAACTTAAAGACAAAAGCATAGGTTATTCATATATTTAGAAGGTGGGAATCAGCAAAAAGACAAAAAGCAGATAATAATAGCAACAGACTGAAAGGTAAGCCTGTTTTGGTGAATTAGATTAGCATTTCCAGCTATTTTTCTAGAACTCATTAGACTGATGTAAATATGCCTTGTCTGTACTGAGATACATAGATTTATTTACCCCTGTTTAGACACACACACACATTTTTATTTCTAATAGCAAAGATGGTTTTTATGGTGAGGAAATATGAAAAAGTAGTTGGCATGTGTAAATTATTTGTGTACCACTTTTTTTTTGAAACAGAATCTTACTCTGTCACCCTGGGTACATGGGTACATGGCATCATTGTAGCTCACCGCAACCTCAGGTTCTTGTGCTCAAGAGATCTTGTTGCCTCAGCATTGCAAGTAGGTGGGACTATAGGTGCCTGCTACGATTCTGGCTAGTTTTTATTTTTTTTCTATTTTTAGTAGAGATGGGGTTTCACTCTTGCTCAGGTTGGTCTCAAACTCCTAAACTCAAGCAATCCACCTGCCTCTCCTCCTAGAGTGCTAGGATTACAGGCATGAGTCACTGCACCCAGCCTGGGGTACCCTTTTTGCGACTAAAAACTAGATAGCTGTAGGAAACTACAGTTTAATTAATTTTAAAATAAATTTCTATAGAAGTCCATAATGACTTAAAAACTGAAAACTTTTTTGCATTTGAGAATAAAGGCAAAAGTGACAAGCATCAAGTGGATTTACTCAGAAAAACATTTATGTTAAACTGACCCAAATTTACTTGCTGAGATGATTATTTAATGGGTAATTCTAGGTTAGTAACATAGGCCTAATTTATTGAGATTTCCAGAAGTCATTTGATAAATACATTCATGGTACTCTCTTAAGACAAATAGGGAAATGTGAACTTAGTGAGAGGTTGGTCAGTTTCTAACTGTACCCACGTGCTCAGTAGTTCATCAGCGTCAACTTGGAAGGCAGTGTGTCCTGGGGAGATATGTGTCTGACTTTGTTCTGAACTCTGCACTGTTCAACATTTTTATCAATGGTATTAATGGACAGAACAGGTAGGACATTTTAGTTGACTAAAGTTTCAGTATGAATTAATGGTCCCATATCGTCCTTATAAAAATAAACAAACAAAAAGGACTAATATGATCATTTTAATAAAAAAAAAATTATATAGATCAAGGAGATGATCCCACTGAATACTTGCCATCTGGAAGGCAAATAGATCCTAGAAACAAACACACTTAACGGGGAGCATATTAATTAATAAGTTGAAATGTTTCCAGAAAAAGACTTGAGACAATTCTCTCTCTCTTATTGTTAGTAGAGATTATCTGGTAGTATTATTTTCTGTGGAATGTACTTTTCTATTTTAGAAATTGTAAAAAGTATAAAAATAATATCCTTGGGTTCCCTTTGTGTCTTTGGCACCAACTGAAACACAGAAGCTAGGAACCAGCAACAGCAAAAACTGGATTGGAGGCCATAGCCTGGGTTTTTCCAGTGGGTTTCCTAAAACGTCACATCTGATTTCAATAGACTTATCTATCCATCCACTTGGGTCCACATCTAGACACCACAAGATTCCTGCAGTGGATTTTCATGCCTTAGAACCAACCTGAACACAGCCACTTGGTGGATAGAGAATTCAAAAGAAAGGGCATCAGTTCCTTCTTCCAATCCATCAAGTAGATAAATTCCTCCTCAAAAAGGATTGAAGATTGAGGAGACTGGTCTGGACCATTATTCAAGTTTCTCCCTTAAGCCTGTTGTGAATTTTCGGACAATTTTAAAATATTATTCTTCAGTGGAGAGGCACAGGTTACCTAAAGAACTCATTAAGAAGTCCACCCCGAAGGCTCTCGGGCCAACAAAGGTCCCTGCTCTCCTAGGAAGGAATTCGTAAGCCAGGCAGGAGTTGGACCTCCCAGAAGGTGATCAAAATGATGAAAGGGAGGTAAGGCAGAAGAAGAGAATGTTTTGTACATAAGAAAAGATTTAGAAGCTGGGGGACTGGTTCCCTAAATAGTCAAAGAGCTGTTAAAATTAAGGAGCCGTTGGACTTCTGGGTAGCTCCAGAAAGCCAAGTCAGATCCATTGGTGGAAAATGCAGGAAGGCAGATCTTTGCTAAATACAGGAAGACATTCTTAACACAAGTAAGGCATAAGATTCTCAAGGAAAGCGCCCTTTCAAAAAAAGTGTTCAAATAGCGGCTGACAGAATGTCTTTGAGGAGTTTCATAGACTGAATAGGAGGTTGGATCAAACCTCCCATGAGAAGTAAAACAAGGCCTCTACTTTCAAGAAGTGATGAGGTTGGGGCTGGCCAAGCTAAGGCAGGGTGGCCAAAAGTGGAAGGGGCATTCCTCAATGCACATATATTTATTTAGCCTTTTTTATTTTTTAATGAAAGGAACATCTAAGAACATCTAGGTTTGTTTTTTTTTTTGGCCAGGGCCAGGTTTGAACCTGCCACTTCTAGTATATGAGCTGGCACCCTACTCCTTTGAGCCATAGGCGCCACCAGAACATCTCAGTCTTAAAACCAGAATTTGAATTCTTGCTAAATGGCTGGAAACAACTGCTACCTCTAAGTGGGTTTATACCTTCTCTGAGGAGAGATCATCTCTGCAGAACAGTAGAAAGACCATACTGTTTTGCTTCTGCTCTTCAGCCTGAAATTGCATTTATTTTCTCCAAAATCACTTACAAAGTATATGCCAAGAGCAGGACTCTGGGCTAAAATGAAGAACTGAAAGTCAAGACAAGACATGACTTCCCTGTGTGCGTCAGTTCCCATAGGACACAAACCTGTACAGTACACCCTGATTAAGCAAAGGTGCACCCAAATGCTGGGCAAAGGTACAGAAAGGGAATATAAAACCAGCAGCTCAGGTTGGATGAGATAACCTTTTAAAATCGATGTTCCTTTGAGTCTCTGCCACAAGGGACATTTGAGTCTCTTCTTAAACCAGAGATGGCCGTGGATTAGTAGGAAGAAAGACTGGGACAGTGTAAACAAGGGAGAAGCACAGCTCTGGGGAGGGCAGAGAGGTAAGTGGCAGGTGCTCCCCCATGGTATCTTGGTGTGCTCCCTTGTGAAAGGCCACATCGTGGTTATTCCACTAACACCTTCCTCCTTCGCTAGGCCATTGTCTCCATGAGTAAAAGAGACTGTGTCTACTCTCACTCACTAAACTATTCCCCTAATGCCCAGAGTTGTATCCACTACACAGGTGTCATGGTGCTCAATACAAGTTTTTTCAATGTAAGAATAAAACTAAGGGGTTTTAGGAAAATAAAACCAGTCATTAAGAATGACTTTATCTGGATGAAATTCGTAGAGACAGAAAGTAGGATGGTGGCTGCCAAGAGCTGAGTCAGGGGAAAGGGGAGAGGGTGAGGAGTCAGCGTTTATAGGTACAGAGTTTCAGCTTGGAAAGATGACAAAGCTCCTGAGAGGGGTGATGGTGATGGTTGCACAACAACGAGAATGCACTTGATGCCACAAAACCTGTGTACTGAAACAGTACATTTATTTTTCCAAGTATAGTACATGACAGAAGAAACGGAACACTTCATGGCATGTATATTTTACTACAACTGAAAAAAATTAAAAAAGAATGGCTTTCTTGACAGAGATGAGGGGTTATTCTGGGAAGATTCAAGGGATCCCCTATCCAGGGGGTCTCTGTATGTGCACATGGAGTGTAGACAAACCAGACCAAAGCAGAATTTTCTGGTGGAGCTGACTCCTCAGATCATGGTGTAAAAGACGGGGATTCAGCCCAGCCTCTCTTCTATTTCACAAGGCCTGCTACTTTGGGTTCAGAGGCTTAAGGTAATGTGCATGATGCAAGGGTATATTTCAAAATAACTAAGAGTAAATGTTAAATGTCTTACCACAAAAAGTAAGTACATGAAATGATGGCTATGTTAATCCGCTTGATTTAAATATTCCACATTGTATATCAAATCATTACATTGTACCCCATAAATGTAAACAGTTATAATTTTGATTAAAAATTAATTTAAAAAAGAAAAAAGTATAAACGCCAAATCCTCTTTTTGTTCTATGGAGTATATTTTCACTTCTAGGGAAGGCTTTATTCCCAAATCTATAGATTGTATTTCAGAAAATGAAAGCTCACATTTTGGCCTCCACAAAAATAATAAAAATAATGATAATGATTCCTTGGTCATGAGATTGGACTGTGCCCAGATCAGACAAATGGTTCCATGTCTGAAATCCTTGCTCCAGACCCCTAGGCTTTGACTCACTGTGGGTTTTCTGAAGTTGAAATTCTAATTGAACCTGGAAAAAGAAAACTGAAAACTAAGGAAGGCTTGACTTTTCTCTTTTGAAGGGGCAGGTTCAGGTGGCAAATGTTTTGCCCATCAATGGAACAGGGGAAGACGGGCTTCCCGGGGACCTGAAGCAGTTGTCCACTGCCAAAGAGGGCGGCATCCAGAGCTCGCTCCCGCCGGAAGATATGCTGTCGGAATATGACTGTGTCTCACCTGATGACATCTCCTTGCCACCACTCCCAGGAAGCCCTGAGTCCCCCCTTACACCATCTGACATGGAGGTGGAGGAGCCTCTGAGCTCCTCCATGAACCTTCACATAAGCAGCTGCCAGCTGCAGGCGGGGGCCAGCAGTCCAGAGGAGGCCCAGGAATTGGTTCTCCCAACACCTGTTGCTTTTGCTGATGCATGCAAAGAAAAGCGACAAATATTTTCAAGTCATCTTGAGAGGCCTTACCCCCAACTCAAAGCTGAGCCCACATTAACCTCTGGAAGATTTCTGGAAAAGAGTACTGCCTTGCACAAAATGAGTGCAAAACATCCAGAGAGCATGCGGAGTGAAGTGCATGAGAGAGCTTTACAGCAGCACCCGCAGGCTCGGGGCCATTTGCCAGAGACACGGGAGAAAATGCATGCTGAGAATAACATCACTAAAACCCGGGCTAGGCTGCATGCTTCCCCCAGTGCATTCTCAGGCCTAAGGTTTCAACCAGGCACCAACCGGGGTTATCAGAGGCAAACAGTTCCCCAAGAAGAGATTAAAAGCACATCAGCAAAGAACAGCGTGGTCAGCCTCACTGACCAGGCACCTAATTTCTCCAGGCTCCTGTCTAATGTCACTGTTACAGAAGGTTCTCCAGTGACTTTGGAAGTGGAAGTAACAGGATTTCCAGAGCCTACACTGACATGGTGGGTAGCCTATAATGACAGGTCATAAATGGAAACAAAGAGAGTCTTGGGGAAAAACCAGTCTGTGGGCACTGACTTGAAAGTTTAGGGCTAGCAATTAATATTCTACAGCACTGCAATTCTGCATGATTCGATCTCGTACCAAGCTCAGCTCTCACTTTAGAAGAAGCATGATCAATACCCTTAACAAGAAAAAGTAACCATATAAAACAATAATTTAACAAACTCCCAAAGTGCTGGAATTGGCCGCGCTTGTTTTTGTTTTTCTTCCAGTTTAACATTCCACGTTTCTAAACTTCATGGGTTACAATTCTTTCCTGTTGTCTGTCTCTACACAAGCATGAAATGTTCTAGAGTTTGCTTTCCTTACACGTTTAAAAAAAAACCGAGGAATTCGGGTGTTCCCTTTCCTTTCACTTACCTATTTCATCTTTTCCAACTTCCCAACAGAGTCACACATGCCACTTTTGTCATATTTTTTTGTTTTAGTAAGATTTCTTTTTATTTATTTCTTTGATGTAAGAAGTGGAATAAAAATATTTCTTTCACAGTTGCCCCAAGGAACAGGCAATACACCCACTTTTGAAAAGTAGTGTAATAACTGAGCTGTGAACAGTATGATTTCACTCCGGAGACATTAATTTTGAGGCCACTTGTTTTAGTAAAAGTAAACTGTAGAAGACAGGTTTTGACTCCCTCACCATTGCTGACAACAAAAACAGTTCTACCTTTTTCAATATATGGGTTTCTTTAAATAGGTAGAAATTTTTCATCCTTAACTAGGTTTATTTGGGACAAAGTTACAAATATTTGAGAGTGAGTTTATACTTATGAACTAAGATAAGTAAAATAATATTTATTTATCAGAATATTTCAGTGGGTATTAAGTTCACAGTTTCAAGTATTGTGTGCACCCACTGATGGTACTTGAGGTGTGAACTGGTTATCTAAAGAACTGATGAGAAAACTTGGGTTTCTCAAATTATTCAGAGAAACTACACTTCTGCTGTAAGGCAGCCACTCCTGGTTTTCGTTGTATTTTATTGTTTTTACAAATGCATGCTTTTCACGAATCAGGAATTTCAGATTTATGAATTTAAAAGATTTTCATTCATTATTAAATCTTGGTTCGCCCCAAAGGAAAATGTTGTCTGAAGTCTCTTGTTTTTGTCCACATGACAAATGACTCGATTAGTATACATGATTGAAGAAGCAATACATACACTGTGGGAAAATTATCTCAATAGTATGAAGAAAGATTTTGCCCTCAGGTTTACAATTTTGCTCAATTAACAACTGACAAACTATTAGGGAATCACATATTCTTAGGATAGCCAGAATGATGCAAAATTGTCACTTAGGCGATGGGAACAACAGATAATTCAGGTTTGTCACCACTCCTGCGTGAAAGGCTGGGGGTAGACGTACATAAGCAAGAATCTCAAATGTGCAAAATAAGCTATTTGCTCCCTAAAAATGTTTCTAAGTGCTCATGTTCATAGGAAACTTGTAGAAATATGTCATTAACAGCCGTAATCCTGCTGCATACATTCCTTTTATAATTAGAAGCACTTCCTTCTAATGAAATTAATTTACAAAAATTAAATGAACCCATTTCATCAGGAGATAATGCATCAGTACCATCCTCAGAGATAGCACGTCTGTCATGTGGGCCTTGTAATATGAATGTCACAGGCACACGAGTGAGTCTCACGCCAGTACCAATTCTGAGAAAGAATCACAGCTGCTGTTCCACGGCGACTGAAAGAATAAAGCAGCCAAATATAGGTAATCGCTGCCATGAGCAAAGGGTGGCCCAGTGCGACCAGATGGTCTGGCTTCTATAGAGTAGCTTAATATCTGAATTTTCATAAGTGGTATTCTAATTGTTAAAAACTGTCAAAAATTCAATCTTTCAAAACCATGGTCTGAGCCAGTCAAAGCAATCCTCTGGCCACCAGTTGTCAACCTCTGTTTGAAAGATAAACAACTCCAGTGGAATGTGTTATGGCTGCAAAGTACTTGCTGATCCTAGAGAATATTGCAGCGGTAATGGGCCTGTTCGCAATAGTGATTAGATTTGAAAATGATGTGAATGAAGAGCAATCCTGACTTTAAAAACTGACTCTCTGCTTCAGGTACAAGAAGGGCCAGAAATTGTCCGCAGATGGGCACTTACAGGTTGTACACGAGGAGACAAGGCATGCGGTGTTCATTACGAAGGTATGCAAGGCAGACGCAGGCCTCTATGTGGCTCGGGCTCAAAACGCTAGCGGCACTCTCTCTTCCAATGCCATCCTCCACGTGACAGGTAACCGCAGGCCGCCAATCACAAGGATAAACTGGATAACGCTGGGTGTCATCTATGTTAGTGTGTCCCTAATGTACTGGCTTCTGACACAGTAACTGTGCTGTTAGCACCAATGGATACCACTCTCATGCACCTAAAGGATAATGCAGTAGTTTATTTTCTGCATCTCCTGCAAAGCATCCCCCATCAAGTGTATCTCCAGCCTGGCCTTCTTGCTTGTTTGGCTAAACAAGCCACAGCTGGGTAAAGTAATCACATTTTCTTTAGTGTTTAACGTATCTGAGGAACTTGGTAAATTACGTGCAGTGGATAAGATAGAAAGAGATGTGTTCTGTATGATATACAGAAAAATTATACCATGTTTATTCCCTCCCAATTTAAGGGCATGCAGATAAAGGCTGGCATCAGCTTAAAGATGTGAAGTAAATTTCAAATCCAATTGTTCGATCATTTATTTTTACTTGTACTCATAGATTTCTCTTTGTAGGGAATAACAGTAGAAACTTGAACTGATGTATTGATGCATTAGCTGTTCTTTAATTTCCTTTTTCCGTGTCTTGATCTCACTTACCAAAATACATTCCATGTAATTTCAACATAGACTCTTTTCCTGAGTCTGTGGATGTCACTGTAAATAATCATTCCTCATGTTGATCTCACGGGTTTGACATTGGAGAACAGAGGTGCCATCAACTTTAGATGGAGCTTCCGTCTTCCATTAGCCTGCATGTCATGCAGGGAGGGGGAACACGGGCTGCAGGGAGGGGCCCCCATGATCCCTGCCACTCTGATAATGTGCTCGGGCAGCCACGTTTACAGCTGCAACCAGGTCCTTCTGCTTTTCATCCTAAACCTGCAGCTGACCATTGTTACAGCCTGTGGCGAGGCGTCTCACTGCCTCAGTTTCCCATCTGACAAATGAGTTCACCATCTACCTCTTGGGCAATGGAGAGATTTTATTTTGTGTCTTGTAAAGATCTGGAAAATGGAAGGCCCACCATGAGGGCTAAGGGTAATTATATTGTTTTTTGTGTAATTATATTGATTTTTTCCATCACACTGGCCTCCTGCCCACTGTTTCTTTATTTAGAAGCTGTTACTTTAGAATATTAAATTAAAGGAGTGCTGTTAGTATGTAATTTCCAACTATTCTCATGGGGGGAAATGATCTTTTATGAATTGGAGCTTAAATTCCTTTCTAATTTCTTAAGACTACATCCTTTCTAAGGATTTGAAATTAAACTCAGAAGAATACACTTAGTATGTTCTAGCAGGCTGAGGGGACAGTGTAGTAAGATGGTATAAGATGAATTCTATTTTTTGTAATTTTCACTATAATATTAAAGAATGCTCTATGATTCTGAAATGCATTCTTTAGAAAAGATCATTTTCTGCTTCCCTTTAAAAATAAACATGAATAAAAGAAGCATTTGTTTTTTAGATTTTAAATGTAGTCTTGTCATGTTAGGGAAAAATCTTTAGTGGAAAGAATAATTCATTACAGATTTTTGATGAAGGGAAGGAATTAATTATGTTGCTGGAAGACTGTCTATAAATAATCAAAATATTTAAATGTAATATATTCAAGTCGATAATAAAAAGTTACTGAATGTTATCTGAAGATATGAAAATGTGAAGTCAAGTAAAAAGTTGGCATATTCGTCCTTGTGCTGCATATTCAATTTAATTAAAAAATTAAATATCTTAATTTTCTTCCACATTTTGACAGGCACCTATTAAATACTTACATACAGAGCATGCTAAGAAACTCATAGTCTCTTAACTCTTCTATCCTTTCAGTCCAATTTCAAATATTTTGTATATGTTGCTTAAGGCCTTTTAATACCTGGCGTCCCCTACTCAGCCTCTCCTCTCCCCACCACCCCCCTGCCCTTGTCCCACCAAAATGACATTTAACTTCATGTTCTTCTTCTGTCCAGCCTTAATTCCTAGAATTCCTTTACTATATATATTCTACCTATCTTCATGAGGCTTACCCGCTACTGATCCTGTAGTTCCATTTGAAACACAACTTCCCCAGGAAGCCTCTGACCCATCGAGTCCAGGGTAGACGCACCTGAGCTGCCGCCTGTGCCTTGTCCCTTAATCCGGCATCAGCATCGTGTGTTTGACTAGACTGTGGATCTTATCATCAGGATCTGTGATAGCCCTGTCACGGTCATAGTCTCAGCACCTAAAACATAGTCACGTTCAATAAGCATTTATTTGCAGAATATAAAGGTCTTCATATAGTGATTAAAAGGCCATGAAGGCTGTGTTAAATAGTTCAATGAAAGTATTTCAGATTGTATATGAAGTCAGCACATTGTGCCTCATGATTGCACCAGTGTACACAATTATGATTTAATAAAAGTAAATAAATAAATAAACATTTATTAGTCGAATTGTTGTCAGAGGTAAACAGAGATAAACCTAGCTCCCCCTGCACTCCACCCTGACACACACACACACTCACATGCACACATGCTTTTTAGGCAGGGGAAGAAATATAAAAAAGAAAGATTATCCTTCGTCCTTATGGACGTGAGCCAGCTCTAACTAGGCTCCAGCTGCGAAGCACGCATGATGGACACTCTTACGTCATCTACCAAACTTACATGAGAACCCCTCAAATCCTCTGGGTCTGATTGACAATGTAAACTTCAAAATAGACATTGGCTCCTGGGGTCAAAATAACAGCAAGGAGGGAAGAGAAAAGGTCCAGGATAGTTCTTCTACCATTTTGAAGCAGGTTGAATCAGGCATAAGTCATCATCGGGGTGTGGGGGGGGGCAGTGGGGGCCTCCACACACTGTGACGAAATCCCGACTGCCAAAACCAGAGTTTAGGCATTTCTGGAGAACACTACATAAATTATCAGTATTTAATAGTAGTTGGGGCTTGGTAATCTGGTTGTGAACAGATCTTACATGAAAGCAGCGTTTCGTGCATACTTGGAAATATAAAAGGAGCCAAATCCAAGAACTTATCAGTATTTGAATTCCAAACGAAGGAAAGAGGATCACATCTTGTTCTGCTTTATGTCTGTCTTTATTCGTGACCATTCCTCGCTAAAAATTGCCACCTGAAGTGTTTGCCATCCCTGCTGTATGTACAGCATGTTAAGTGTGGCCGTGAAGTAAGTTAGTTGAAACACAATATCCCTCCCAGTACACTCTGATACTGTGCGTGTCAATGCAAATGCCAAAGCATGACAGACTGTTTTCCATTTATAATAAGCAGAATCGTGAGCCTCATCAGAAAGCAAAAAGATTTGCATTCACTAAACGAAACACTGTCCTTAAAGCAAAAACAATTCATTGTCTTTGCTCTCATCGCTGGAGATGAGATTCGAATGTTATCAACTGTGCATGAATTCAACCTCAGAAACAGAGAAACTCTGAGCTGCTAATTTGGCCCTTTCTCTGTGAGTCTCCACACCACTGTTCTTTGTGTTGGTGAGAGCTTACACATCATGAACTACCCAAGCATTGGGGGTAAAGTTTGGAGGCATGATACGCCTCCTGGTGAGCGAGTCTTCTTGTTTAGAGTTCTAAAGTTTGGCCCGCACACCCTGCCTTCTGTTCACAGCAATTTCATCTGTGTGATAGGCTGGGACATGGTAAATCTGATTCGTTAGAGCCCCTTTTTCTACCGTAAAGTTAACACTCTCTTCTCCTGAAAGGGCAAGAAATTAAAGAGAATTGTACAGATAAGAATGTTTGTGTGAGTATATTTCCAGTTAGCACAACAAAAACTGCGTGAAATCAAAATACATCTTAACCACAGGAGATTAAAAAAAAAAAAATCTATCCGATTTTTCTTTAAACCAGAACAATAATAGTTAAATAATTTGAAATTTTCCATCTGTATTTGGATGGCTCCCTGCTATCGCTCATTTTCCTTGTAGAACGCACTTAAATATCAATACTTCTGAAATAACAGCTCCCAAGGTAGGTAATGATAACATGAAATAAACTTTTCCCTTTGTCATTCAATACCAGTTCTTTTTCTAAGAACCTTATTGATCCAGAAAACTACAAAATGATATTTTTATCTTAAGTTAGAATAATATTATGAAATCTTGTGAAGATAAAAATTCACTGAGATATAAAGGAACATTCTTTGTCCATAGCAAATTGTCTAAACTCATACGATTCTGATGATGCCAGACAGCCACCTTTCTTTGTCCTCAGTATTACGCACCCCCCACACACAAAGCTGCTGGCCAACAGGGGCAGCTGGAAATGGAGACAAAGTAAGAATGGACTGGGCAGGACCAGAAAGGCTGACGCGCCCACTTGCTCCAGCGTCAGCTCCAGCAGCTGCTGCCGCGCCAACCCTGAGGACAGCCATTGATTCATTGATTCAAGAGGAAGAAGCTCCAGAAGGGCCTCTTAGAGTGCATATCCATTCATTTCTATTACTTCTAATAAACTAATAGAATTTCTTATCACATTCTGGGCTGAGTTACTAGATTAAATTAAAATGATTCCCCCAGCCTAGGAACAATACAGTCTGCTGAGAAAATGGAGTCTATAGAGACCCGAAAGTTTTGCATGCTGTGCTCTACTTAGGGTGGCCGTTGTAGAAGTTAGGACAGGAAGGGGCAAAAAAGGCCAAACAACAAGGTGAAGACACTGAGAGTCCATTTTGAGTTTCATCTTCCTTCTCTGTGAGGATTTGCTAGAGACTCGGGAAATGTACGTGGGGAGCTCGCTAGGAGGCCCAGATAAAATGTCTACATGACAAGTTTTGTTACCCAATGAGAGGACTGTACTGGGTGGAGGAGAGTCAAGGTGAACCCTGAGTCCAGTGCCTTTATCAGGAGGCCATGACAGACACGGAGATACGACAAGACACACGGGGGAGGGGAAATGGGACCAGGGAGGCAGAGATTAGAGGCATGTGGCCGCTACAGACCATTGAACACCAGAGATGACAGCCTCCGGAAGCAAAAGAAGGGAGGAAGGATTGGACTTTGGACTTTTGGACTTCTGAGGGATGAAAGAATAAATTTCTGTTGTTTTAAGCCTCTGGTTTGTGTTTCTTTGTTATGGCAGCCTCAGGAAACTAACACAAAGACAATGTTTTAGAAGAGTCAGTGCTAGTCTTTCTCTGGTAATAAAATCACTGCAGCCATCCATTATTAGACAGCAACTAGCTTTGAGGCAAGCTGGAATACCTCAGTACTCTTCTCGATTTGAGGGGATCACCTTGGTACAGTTAAGTTAATCACCAGCTCTTCATTTTCCACATTAGCTAAATGCACCATGGTGCTAGGAGTTCTAGGGGAGCAGATGTCTTCAAGACAAGACCTCTTACAGGTTTGTACTTGTTTGATTGTGATGTACACACAAGACCAAAAAAAGAACAAAGCAGGATAGTATATAATTGAAGTAAGAAGAAATGGGCTCTGGAAGCGGGGGGGGATTACCAAAATAGGAATGTACAGTGTGATACAGTGCACTATATCAGAGGAGAAAAGTTCAAGAAATGGGATTACAAGCAAATATTAGAAGGTACATGACCTAAACAACACAATCTACTTGACTTAATTGACTCATAGAATATTCTACCCAACAACAGCAGAATACAAATTCTTCTCATATTTACAGAAAGCATTTACCAACACACACCACATTCTTGGCCATAAATTACACCTTAACAATTCAAAAGAATAATAACTATACAGAGCATGTTCTTAGACCACAATGGAATTGAACTAGAAATCAATAACACATTTTGAAATAACACATTGATCAAAAACGAATCTTAAAAGAAATTTTTAAGCATTTTTAAATAATTACAAATACAACTTAAAATCTGTGGGATGCAGCAACTTCAGTGCTTAGAGGGAAATTTATGTCACTAACTGATAAGGAAATTTTTAAAAATCTAAAATAAATGACCTAAGTATCTACATTAGAAAAAGGAAAGCTTTTTGAAGCCTATAACAAGTCAAATGAAAAATTTTTTAAATTAGAGCATGAATCAATGACATTGAAAATGGGAGAAAAGACTCAGCACCTGTAGCACAATGGTTGTAGAGTCAGCCACATATACCAAGGCTGGAAGGTTTGAACCCAGCCTGGGCCTGCTAAACAATAATGACAACTGCACCAAAAAAATAGCCAGGCATTGTGGTGGGCGCCTGTAGTATCAGCTACTTTAGAGGCTGAGGCAAGAGAATCGCTTAAACCCTAAGTTCAAGGTTACTGTAAACTGTGATGCTATGGCACTCTACCAAGGGTGACATAGTGAGACTCTGTCTCAAAAAAAAAAAAAAAAAAAAAAGAAAGAAAGAAAATAAGAAGGGCAAGAAAACGGGAGAAAATCAATGAAACCAAAAACTTGCTCTCTAAGATCAATAACTTTGATACATCTGTAGCCAGGCTTACCAAATAAAAAGAAAAGAATAAATTGCCAGTATCAGAAATGAAAAAAAAAGTTCATTGCTACTGATCTATGGACATTAAAAGGACAAGAGGGGATAATCTAAGCAACTCTATGTTCACAGATTTGATAACTGAAATGAAATAGATCAATTCCTTGAAAGAAACAACTACCAAAATTCACAAAAGCAGATAATAATAATAACCTCTCGAAAAGGAACGCACAAGTCCCAGATGTTTTCACTAACAAATCAATGAAATATTTAAGGAAAATAAAATACCAATTCTCTACAATCTCAGCCAGAGAAAAAAGCAGAAAGAAGTCTTCTTAACTCATTTGTTGAGGTCAGAATCACGCTACTACTAAAACCGGACAAGAGTATTACAGGAAAGGAGAACCCAAGACCAGTATCTTTCATGAATAGAATATAAACACAAACATCCTCAACACAATACTAGCAAATCACATCTAACAATAAATAAAAAGAAATATACATACAAAAAATAGTATTTGTTCAAAGTATATAAGATTCTTTCAAAATTCAAAAATCAATCAATGAATGTACTATATCCATAAGCAAAAGATGTGATTATATCAATTAATGCATACGTCATTTTTGACAAAATCCTATATGTGTTCATGATAATTGAAAAGAAAACCCTCAGAGAACTCGTGACAGAGGAAACTTCGTCAACTTGATAGGGAACATCTACAAAATCTCATAGTTAATATTACAGTTCACAGAGTCTGGACACTTTCCCCCTAAGACTGGGAACAAAGCAGGCATGTCCTCTCTCATCAGCCTTTCCAGTGACAGACTGGGAACACTAGATAAGGAATAAGACAAGAAGATAAAAGTTATGAAGATTAAAAAGAAGAGATAAAACTAACATTATTCACAGATAGTATGATTTTCTATGTGGGAAGTACTAACAACTCTACAAGAAAATTCTTGAAATTAGTAACCCCATAGCAAGGTCTCCAAAAGCAGAAGACCTACAACAACTGCATGCAGGAAAAAGCCAGGGAGCTGTCCCTTAACAAAGCACAGTGAATCCAGCACCTTCAGAGACCCAGAGACCATGGCAAGGACAGGCAAGATGAAATTGCCCCTTTCAAATAAATTAGTTGTAGACTTAGGAGTAGTGGAATATAGTTGTAGCATATCACACTTGCTTTTTCTTGCAGCATCCTGTGGTATTTACAGGTGCCTTCAAACTACTTGAAGGAGACAATGCTCATTAGAGCAAGGGAATACTTGATGTGGAACATGAATCAAATTTGATCATTTGCTGTCATTGTCATCATCAACAGGCCAAGAGAGAAAAATTAGAAATGAATTGTATTTGTAGCACTGTGGAACTGAGATTTCTCCAATGCTAACATAACAACAGAAGAAAGGGAGTCCCTTTGGCTTCTAATATCACGTGGTGGAGAGGACTATTTATGAAGGGGTAGGTCGTCTGCTGTGCTGCAAGAATGAATGTATCTCTCATGGATTTGTACTTTCCTGTCAGCAAGGACAAGCTCATGCTGCTATTGTTTGTAAGATTTGTTGTTAGAAACCTAAGCTAAAATATGCCAACCATTTTATTGTACTTTAAAACGTAATATTTTATGAAGTCATACATTGTTGGTCTGTTAATTAAAAGATAAAATACAAAAGCCTGTTTGGACACTTACAGGTAATTGGAAACTTTTCAAAGAAACTAATAGTTTTGTGTTGTCTAAATGTTAAATATTAAATGCTTTCTTTATTTCCATTAAACATGTTATTGAAGGTTATTTTGGGTCTCATATGTCAACTGTCTAAAATAAAATGCCACTGTCACTTAAAAAAAATCTGACGCACCACACAAGCCACAGATGAAACTTGTATTTTGTCAAAGACTTAGATAGCACAGAGAAGCACTGTGAGGGCCCCATTTGTTTACAAATGTGTATGCAAAGCAAAGTACTCCTTAGAGGTTTCATTCAAACCTATGGCAGTACATTTTATAATTGCACAGATACTGATTTGCTATTACAAATAGAATATGAACACGTGAAGAATGGCCCAGGCTCCATAGAATGTACATGTGCAAATCGTGACTGTGGTCTAAGGTACAAGGCTGGTGGCTGACTTTTTCTTAGCACGCGAGTTTCAATCCTTCGTGCTGTGACTTTCACCCCATCATAGACAAAACGTCCATCGGAGGGATGGTGACTTCTCACAGAGAATCTCAGAATTAGAAAAGTCTATATGGTAATTTTAAATATAGTAATTTTTTTCTTAGTTGGCTTACTCACAATTACATAGCAGAGTGTGTCACATGGCATTAATATCTTAGTAAGTGAATTAAAACCATCAAGAGTTTTTGATCTTAGCGATAATGTCTGTGTGTACTCATTTCTCTGTTCTTATCTGTACGAATTCAGGAATACATAGAAATGGCCAGCTAATGTGTGACAGAATTGGGTTAGAAAAACACATCATGCTAATAGCAGCAGTGCCACGAACAACTGAAGGTCCAGAGTTAATGAAAAACAGGTTCCTCTTATTTAATAGTGGTATCATATAGAGTTTATTTATATGCATGCTATCGATAATGCTCAGCACAATTCTGGTTTTCAAATGAATAATTAAAAATCAGTCTCTCAAACAAAATTTCCAAAAAGCTGTTGGAAGGGGTGAAATGTTAAGATATGTATCATCTCTAACTATAAACCCATTTAAATTCTTCATTGGTAGCAATCTCTTATAGATAGCAATATATCTATAACATATAGAAATTAACCTCTAAATAGAACACAGAGGTTCCTTTAATTTTAACATAATAACAACATCATAAATCTCAGTTGAGAAGCAGCTGTTTTTTTTTAATCCATTGGCTATTACATTTGAATTTTTCATTTGAAGTAACTGAATCAAGATCTTCAAAGACAAAACTTCTTTTGCTCATAGCTCAAGATTACTAAAGTATATATTATTACTTCAGGGACAAATGTCTTGTCTGTTCATTTTTTATTGCTAATGGTTTATATGCTGATAATAAAATGTATATTATATCTACTAAATATGGAAACAACAGAATTTCTTTTCCTATTCCTAAGCTTTACTTAGAGCCCTTTAAAGTGTAATTTACATTAATTTCCTGTAATGGAAAGGTAATTAAACTCAATCTTTTGAAAGTAGGGGATATTTATTCTTTACACATTGACTCACAAATTTTCTTAATAAGTGCAGTTGCTTGCATTCAAGAGGAAATTTTTTTTTTTACAGAAATGGACTATTCTGTATTACACATCTTAAAATGTTACTATTTTGAAGAGCTAAAGACCCACGTATTGTATTTGTAGCATCATAGAACTGAGATTTCTCCAACACTAACATTGACACTAACCTAACAACAGCAGAAGAAATGGAGTCCCTTTGGCTTCTAATATCACATGGTGGAGAGGACTGGTTATGAAGAGGTAGGTAGTCTGTTGAACTGCAAGAATCAATACAGCTCTCATGGATTTGTACTTTGCTGTCAGCAAGGATGGGCTCATGCTGCTAGTATTTGTAAGATTTGTTGTTAGAAACATAAGGTAAAAGATGCCAATGGTGGTGTAAATTAGACCATCTCCAAGTGTGCTTCTGGGCCTCACTGATCTCTAAGGGGTGTTAAATAAACAGCATGTTCTTGGTTTTCTCATTGGAATAGGCAGGTGATATTACGAAGGACTTGGTGTTTGGGGCCAAATCATCAAAAGACCAGCCTAGTTTTAGCATAAAATTTACAGAGAATTTCCTGGGAAGCAGAAGGCAAGTAAGATAAGAATTTTCTTTGCTGGGAATAGCATACTCCTTGACACTCATAAAAATATTCTGTTTATCAATAGAGAAGAAAATGTATATATTACAAAAATAGAATCAGCTCAAAACCTGGTGTATCCAAACACAATCATGCTCTTGTCCACCCCCAAATGTCCTAGCCTGAAAGTCCTTTAATGCAGAAATGCTGTTGACAAACTGCAGCTCTGTTGAATGGTAAAATAACCGAGAATATAGAACATAGTACTTGATAAAAAATTATTCTTTTGGTAGAAAAGAGAAAGTTAGTTGGCATAGACCATATCATTCTCTAGAGAAATACAACCCTGGTTGAAAATTCATGAAAAATTATAAAAATAGCATAAAAGGACATAGAACAGAAAAAGTCATTTGGACATGTTCATCAGGTGAAATCTTAAAGGACTTCATAGAGAGGTGACCTCATTAAGACTGTGGCACTCTGAACAGGGCTATCAACATATCCATCCACATAGCACCTGCTTTAAAGAGAAGTTCAGTGCCAGTTTCAGTCAATTTAAAAATCTCATCCTCTGTTATGTTGAAATGAAGTCACATTATTTCTCTATTATGATCCCTTTTAAAATAAGCTTTTGCATATTTTTGATGCTTTCTTCTGAATGACTCAAATAAATTGGTGGTTTTTTAAAAAATGTTCTTTGATTTCACTTTGATCTACTTCAGATCTCATTCTTGGGAAGAAAGAACTATGGTTAAGTCACTTTTAAAGTGATATCTCACTATTGCATCTACAGTAATTACAAAGAGAATATATTCATAATTTTCTTCCAAATTATACTTAAGCCTAGATAAAAATATTTTTATGCCCAAACATATTCAGATATTATTTTCCATGTTTTTAAAAATTTTTCCTAATAAGAGATAGTATGTTTAAACAAAAACACACATATAAAGGAAAATCTGATTTTGTAAAATTATAAATTCTCATTTTCAGAATCAAGACAACTCTGAAAGTAGGTTATCAGGATCTTGTCGGAGTGACTACAACCTCTCCCTCAACTCTGTAAAACATGCCCCCACCCCCATTCTCCACAAGTGTGGCCAAACCAAGGGAAACAACAAGCAGGAACGTGGTTTCATGGGTCAGGGCCAAATAAGAAGGGTAAAAATAGTATCTTGAGCTTTCAGAACCACAGATTTTCAAAGTGAGCCAGAGGGCAGAGCAATAGCTATATTTTCTAACAGAAGGAACTACATTTTTCCAATCAGCTGCCCTGTTATAAAACATAAACTGCAGTAAATGATGGCTGAGTGTCCTCTTATGTATCAGATAAGCAGGGGAGAGTATCATTAGAGGCTTTTATTTGATGAATCATGCATAATAAACATGCAATAAATATATTCCACTTATGACCTTTAATGAGGCAAAATGCTTTTAAAAAAATATTTAACTTTTATGTACATTGACCAGGAAATGTACTACACAGAAACTACATTTTGCTTGAGTTTTGAGATGAGTGTTCCATAGGATATCTATATACAGACATGGTTATTTAAATATGAGGAAATTGTGGTATTCATGGTATTTTTCGGTAAGGCAGGAATGCTCAACCTTGGCTATAAGGCTAATATTTGGGGCCAGATATTCTGTGTTGTGGGGGATTTCCTGTGGTCATAAGATGTTTTAGCAGCAACGGTGGCCTCCACCCACTAGTTGACATTAGCACTCCCATGCAGGGAGAACGGGGACCAAAGATCCCATTCTTGGCAAGGGAAAACACCTCCAGAAAAGAGGAAAAACAGAAAAATAAGCTGAGCAAGGTGGAATAAAAACAGTTAGCTAGCTTACTTTTAAACTAGTGGTAAAATTACTTATCTGAGCAGTTCCTGCTTTTACTAGAAGCAGCCCCATAAGGAATACAGTTTGTAAACACCATTATTGGGTCTGTAAACACTCTGAAGGACAATGGCCGTAGTATGTGCAAGGCCCAGGAAGGACCATTAACCAGGCCAATCCCTGCCCAGTCAACAATCAAAGGAAATACCCATTGTGGGGATTTGTATTATGGCCAGGACAGAGATCATCAGAATAGCTCAAGCCCTGAAATATGGGCAGGAGAACTTGTACCCTAATCACAGAGGAAATGCCTGTAGGTGGAGATAAGAGGAAAATTCTTTTCCACCAGTTCTTTAGAAGGGGCCTGATGTCATTGCATCTACTCCACAGAGAAACTAGAGGTGTTTAACCTCCCCCAAGGAGTCTGTGCGTGTGACCACAGACAGGAGGCTGCCTGCACACAAGGCTCAGGTTTCAAATTTCTCAAGGCTGCCCAGACCCTAAAAGTTAATAATTACAGATAGAATAAGAACTAAGATGCTTACTCAGAGAAACTGCTGATGTTTTTATCCCTTTCCTTAGTTTACCCTCTGGGCTAAATGAGAAAATAGCCTTCAATAAAAGTTGAGTAAAACAAACACTCAGAACCACTCAGTGGTACCCCCACAAGCTAGTGGGGATCCCCTATGTTCCCACTTTTGAAAACTCAATTCTGCGTGTCCTCTCTTTTTATATCTCACTGCTTTTAACTTTATTTCTTGCACAGGTCTTAAAGGACCCTGCCCCTGGAGTGGGACCCCAGAACTCCCACCCTCAGTTGTAACAATTAAAACTATCTCCAGATGTTTCCAAATATCCCCTAGCAGAAAATTGTCCCTGTTTGAGAATATAAGACAGCAAAGGTTTGGTCAGGATCTAATGCTAGCATTTTGTTCAGCAAAATTAGAAACTAAAATCTAGCAATTAATTTGGCCTCCACAAAGCAATTTTTCTGTCCCTTCGTTATTTAACCTTTTCCTTTATCACATTTTTTCTTCTTCTTAAGTGGATTATTATGATCCTGGGTAGATTACTAAATAGTTTTAGGTAGTTGAACAAATTTGTTATGAGAGCTAAAATTTCTGTCATAACATACTCACAGTAAAAAGATAATGATGATGTTCATTAAATATGTTAAATAACAGCTTACAAAATTCATCACTGAAGCCTATATTATCCTGGAATTTGACAGGAACAAATGTACGGAGGATGTCATTGTTTTGGCAAAGAGGTGCTCCAACACATTTGCAATCAATGGCTACATATGTAGTTCTAAATGTCTGTCATCTGTATTATTTCTGTTTAAAACTCTATCTCTCGCACAGTCTCCAAGGATTTATCTTTTTTCCCTCTGGGAATTCTTATTCAAACAGACCCTCAATAAAACATGGTAATTTGGTAGCTTAAGAATGAGTTTCTCCCTCGGACAATTCTTCTAACTTCTATGTGAGAAAGTAAAATTTAACAAGATGACTATCTTCAGGAGTTTGATAAAGTTTGTTTATGTTTCTGCTTTTAGTTTTGTTTTTCTCAGTCAGATTAACTATTCACCTTTGCTAGATATTAGGGGATGGTGAGACTATAGTAAAAAGAAAATTGACATTGTTTACAAATACTTCTGGAAATGCTGTCGTTCCAGCTACATAAGAGGCTGAGGTGGGATGTTTGCTTGAGCCCAAGAGTTTGAGGCCATAGTGAGTGACGATTGTATCATTGCGTTCCAGCCTGGGTGACAGAACAAGATCCTCTCTTTATTTTTTTAACAATTTTTTAATTTTAAAAATATTAAACATATATGTCTTAATTAGCAATTTAAAGTATCTTTTTCTTTATTGTACAAGGCAAAATCCCAGCATCCCTAGAAAATGTTAGAACTATCTATCTCCAGGAAGAAAAGATTTGATTTCACACTTCAAAGAACCATGTGTTATTTTTCAAAGATGACAGCTAAGTAAGTGGCTACCTGGACTTATTTTTTATGTGCCACGTAGTTTTGCCTTTGTTTTCAGATAAATACATTGTATTTCTAGCTGATGTATTACCTGCATAAGAAGAGCATTAACTTTTCTGATTCTAAGAAATACACCTATCCTGAAGTAATGAAATAGGAGAGATCTGTTGTTCCACCAACAGTAGTTACAGCTAGATTCTTATATTTCAGGTCACATTCTCAGATATATAATAAATAAGTGGATGAAATGCTCACCCACAAGGTAATATGTACCTTTGCTCTAAAAAAAAATGTGGCATATTTTGGACAAAAGCTAAACACAAACAAATGTTTTTGCCCCAAAAGACAACAGAGGTAACAAAACAAGTACCTACTGTTTCAATTGGATACTGTACCTTGTATCCAATACCAAGTCAGAATTAATTAATCAACACTTACAGTAAATATACATATGAAAGTAAAACTCAATGAAAATCAAGCCCAAGGCAGGGCCAGAGGATGGGTAAATTCACACCTATTGGGTACAGTGCACACTAACTGGGTGAAGGGCACATTTATAACTTTTTTTATTAGATAAATTCATTTATTTGACACATTAAAAAGGCAAAGATAAAAAATACTTGCAACTCATAAAAAGAATCACATTATCATACTACTTAAACAAAACAGTGGTTAAAACAATGAATTATAGAATGGAGCCCAGGATTTTACACAAAAAACACCCTGTAGAAGCGTTTCAGGCTTCTAACTTCGCTGAGTCCAGTACTGAACGTGCTTCTTTCTACTCCTCACCTTCTGCAGAGCCCTTTCACTTTCCTCTGCTGAAGATCAGTATATGCAGCTTCCACTCTGCCTGGCAACCTGGGTCCCCATCTGGGACTCTTGCAGGATCTCTGTCTGCATTTTGATGGCATAGTTTTCACCATCTTCAGCTCTCATTTTTTCAATCTTTTCTTCTTGCTGTTTTGCTTCTTTTTCATACATTATTTTTTCTTTGATCAAACACTTCACTGTGCAGGTCTCAGTCTTGATCTGTCTCTCATGTGGTTCACCATGTTCCCTAGAGCCCTGCAAGAAGGGTGAGAACCAACTTTGACTCAATCTATATACAACACAAAGTATATAAACAAAACACACTAGTACTCTGAAAAAAAAAAGAATCTGCTGTCTGGTAGAGGATTCATATTCCTCAGCGTAAATCTTTGTGTGTGCAGCTACTCATAGCCCATATGAATAGTGCATACTTTGTTGTCTCTTTTAGTTTTAGAGCTGTTACTCCAAATCATAATTACATTAGGTATTTCTAATGCAGACTCTTAATATTAATCAAAGACCTGTAGTTCTCACTCCTAATTTGTCTTCCGCCCATGTTCTAATCTCATTTAGGAGCCTAGAATATGAAAATCCATGAATTACCTAGGGAGTGAGCCCCGTCCACCACCCAGAGGCCATGACTAAAATTATTGGTTTTTTTTCTCATTCTTTCTTCATTGTGGCAACACCTTAATTATCCCAAAGAAGTTATTTAATTCTGGTTAAGAATGGCTCAGAATACACAACTACTAGAATGGCTAAAATCCAAAGCATTGAAGAAGCCAAATCCTAGCAAGGATGTGGAGTAACAAGAAACTTCATTCACTGCTGGTGGCGATGTAAAATGGTACAGCCACTTTGGAAGACAGTTTAGCACACTCTTGCCATGTGATCCAGTCATCACACTCCTTGGTATGTACGTCCACCCAGTCCATACATAGTTGTTTGTAGTAACTGCATCTATAACTGCCAAAACTTACAAGCAGTCAAAGTGTACTTTAGTCGGTGAATGGATAAACAAACTGGGATACATCCGTACACAAATTGGCCATATTAAGCAGTAAGAAATGTGCTATCATTGCATGAAAAGACACGAAGGAATCTTAAATGCATATCACTAAGTGAAAGAAGCTAATCTAAAAAGCTGCATGCTGTATGACTCCAGCTATATGATGTTCCAGAAAAGGCACAAGTATGGAGGCAATGAAGAGATCATGGTTTCCAGGGGTGGGGGAGGAAGACAGAAGGTGGGAAACAGGTGGTGCACAGAGAATTTTCATGGCTATTGAAACTACTGAGCGTGACACTGTAATGGTGTATACCCATCATCATACCTTTGTCTAAACCCACAGAATGCACAACATCTGAGTGAGCCCTCATGTTAACTGTGGACTTTAATAATGTATCAATATTGGCTCATCAATTATAACAAATGTTTTAGCTGCTGGATGTCAGGGCTTCCTTTATCCTTTGCAAAGCTTAGGGTTTTTAAAAGTTAACAGAGGTTCTTAGACTTGTTGCTCTACTAACCTCTAATGAATACTGTCTCTAATGGGCTAATAACATGGTCAGCTCTCTCGACCATGCCTTAAATTCAAGAAATTGTGCATCAAAAATACAAGGTGGAGGGTAGGGGAATGAGGGAGTGGGGAGAAGAGAGAAGAGACTGGGAGGGGGCAGTCACGGTGTACTGCACATCTCTTGGGGGCAGGACACAATTATAAGAGGGGCTTTACCTAACAAACGCAATCAGTGTAACATCATTCTTTGTACCGTCAATGAATCCAAAACAGTAAAAAATAAAATAAAAATAAAGTGAAGATACAAAAAAGGTTGGAAAAAACAATAAAAAAGCAATACAACAATAAAAAATAATATAAATAAAACCAATGCAATTTAACTATTTAGATAGCATGTACGTTGTATTAGATATTATCGGTAATCTAGAGACGATTTATTTTAAAGTATACAGAAGGATGTACATAGGTTAAATGGAAATACTATGTCATTTTATTTAAGGGACTTGAGCATCCCCAGATTTTTATATCCTCATAGCAAAGTGTGGGCTAGGATCCTGAAACAAAGCCCCCAAGGATACTGAGGGACAGCCATATTGTTTCCCTCCTCTGGGCCTCCTACAAGCATTGCCATCCCCATAGCACAGTCTGTCAACGGAGATGGGGGAGATGAAGATTCACATTACAGAGGATAAGTGTTTCTTCCTTTTTCTAAAACAAAAAGAATTTGCTCCAGGTAAGATACTTTACTGCTAATGGTTAATCTTTCTTTAGTGGGAGAGGACACATTAACACTAAGATCCAAAGTGAAGACCAGAGATCCA
This sequence comes from Perodicticus potto, assembly GCA_963574655.1. Lineage (NCBI taxonomy): Eukaryota > Metazoa > Chordata > Mammalia > Primates > Lorisidae > Perodicticus > Perodicticus potto. The sequence continues at coordinate 22,096 of CAUYRH010016081.1, read as the reverse complement.
CAGATGAGCAATCTTTCACTACCAGGATGGGATGTTGTAAGAAGCAACAGGGAAGGCCGGTCCCTTCCAGCCTGCTCCCCTCACATTCCTTAAAAAAATCGTCAGGTTAAGTGAGCCGCCAAGAGTTCTAATTGTCATCACTATACACTAGAAACTCTGTAAGGCGTAGTTCCCAGGGACTGTATCAAAGTGGTCAACATGTGGAGGTGGTCAACACAAGGAACTAGGCCTACTGTACTGATATGTACTTGTGGTCATGTCTGGTCTATGAAAATAAGGTCAATTTAAAGAGGTGATCAATGTAGGGAGGGGTCAACTCTGGAGGTTCCATCATATTTCCCTGAGAGAGTTGTTCACACCTTTGAGACACAGATCACTCACTGTGTTAGTTTGCTAGGGCTGCTGTAACAACACAGTACAGGCTGGGTGACTTACACACCAGAGATTCGTTTCCTCAGTCCTGCAGAATAGAAGTCTGGGATCAAGCTGTCGTTGGCAGGATGGTTTGTTCTAAGGTTTCTCTCTTTGGCTTACGGATAACTGCCTTCTTTCTCTTTGTGCCTGGTCTTTCCTTGGTGCCTGTGTTTGTCCTAATCTCTTGTATTATGAGGATATTAGTCATACTGGATGAGGGCCTACCCTAATGACCTCATTTTATTTTTTTAATTATTAAATCATAGCTGTATACATTAATGCAATCATGGGGTACAATGTGCTGGTTTTATATACAATTTGAAATGTTTTTATCAAACTGGTTAACATAGCCTTCACAGCATTTTCTTAGTTATTGTGTTAAGATATTTATATTCTAAATCTAGTAAATTTCACATGTACCCTTGTAAGATGCACCATAGGTGTGGTCCCACCAATTACTCTCCCTCCACCCATCCTCCCCTCTCCCCTCCTTCTCCCCTTTCCCCTTCTTCTTTGGCTATAATTGGGTTATAGCTTTCATAAGAAAGCTATAACTTGGTTTCATAGTAAGACTTGAGTACATTGAATACTTTTTCTTCCATTCTTGAAATACTTTGCTAAGGAGAATATGTTCCAGCTCTATCCACATAAACATGAAAGAGGTAAAGTCTCCATCTTTCTTTAAGGCTACATAATAATCCATGGTGTACATATACCACAATTTATTGATCCATTCATGTGTTGATGAGCACTTGGGCTTCTTCCATGACTTAGAAATTATGAATTGGGCTACAATAAACATTCTGGTACATATATCTTTGTTATAAGGTGATTTGTAATCTTCTGTATATATATGTAGTAGAAGAATTGTAGGATCAAATGGCAGGTCTAGTTTTAGATCTCTGAGTGTTCTCCAAAATTCTTTCCAAAAGGAACATATTGCTTTGCATTCCCACCAGCAATGTAGAAGTGTAAAAATCAACATTGTTAAAATATCCATACTACCCAAAGCAATATATAATTTTAATGCAATCCCTATTAAGGCTCCACTGTCATACTTTAAAAATCTCGAAAACATCATACTGCATTTTATATGGAATCAGAAAAAACCTCAAATAGCCAAGACATTACTCAGAAATAAAAATAAAGCAGGAGGAATTACGCTACCCAGACCTCAGCCTATATTATAAATCGATAGTGATCAAAACAGCGTGGTACTGGCACAAAAACAGAAAGGTGGATGTATGGAACAGAATAGAGAACCAAGAGATGAACCCAGCTACTTACTGTAACTTACTTACTGTTATTTGATCTTTGACAAGCCAATTAAGAACATTCAGTGGGGAAAAGATTCCCTATTTAACAAATGGTGCTGGGTGAACTGGCTGGTGATCTGTAGAAGACTGAAACTGGACCCACACCTCTCACCATTAACTAAGATAGACTCTCACTGAATTAAAGATTTAAACTTAAGACATGAAACTGTAAAAGTACCAGAAGAAAGTGCAGGAAAAACTCTTGAAGGAATCAGCCTGGGCGAGTATTTTATGAGGAGAACTCCCTGAAGCAGCATCAAAAATACACTACTGGGACCTGATCAAACTAAAATGCTTTTGCACAGCCAAGAACAGTAAGTAAAGTAAGCAGACATCCCTCAGAATGGGAGAAGACATTTGCAGGTTATGCCTCCGACAAAGGTTTAATAACCAGAATCCACAGAGAACTCAAACATATTAGCAAGAAAAGAACAAGTGATCCCATCTCACTGTGGGCAAGGGACTTGAAGAGAGACTTCTCTGAAGACAGGCACACGGCCTACAGACACATGAAAAAATTCTCATCATCCTTAATCATTAGAGAAATGCAAATCAAAACTACTTTAAGATATCATCTAAATCCAATAAGATTTGCCCACATCACAAAAACCCGAAACCATAGATGTTGAGTAAGACTTCTTATAAGAGGTGACATTGGAATGAGCCTTACAGGGATGTTCAATTTGACAAATGAATATGCAAATTGGGAAGGACATTCCGACTTGAGTATGCATCATGGCAAAGTTCAGCAAGACAGAAAAATATGAGATGTCTTGTTAAGAGGAAAGGTCAGTTCTGTGAGTGTCACTCCAGCAGAGGTGTGGAACCTGTATCCTAAAGGCAAAATGCTGCCTTCTAGGTCCTGAAGTGTGGCCATATAACTGAATCCAAATTTTACACAACAAATCTTTCTATTAAAAGGAATACAGCAGAGAAAGCTGAAGCTTTTCTTGCCTCCTTTGGTGCTAAAAGAACAATCTTGAAATCAGAAGGCTGCAGGTTGCCTCCTAGTGGGTGGGGGAAACATGGCTGCAAAGGTAGGCTAGTGACAGATATTGAAAGGCCTAGAAAGAAAGTCTAAGGCATTTGGAATAAATTGGATATCTATTTTAGGAAAATCACTTTGGAAGTTGTGGTATGGAGTGTGTCTATTGGCAGAGAGACCAGTTAGAAACTTTTCTTTTTAATGGGAAAATGCAGATGAACAATGCGTCTTAGGCCAAACTCTGACCACTGAATTGCTCCACACAATAAACATGAAATGGTATGGCTTTTTGTTTGTTTGTTTGCTTTGAGACAGAGTCTTACTCTGTTGCCTGGGAGTGCCATGGCCACTGCTTAGCTTACAGTATCTCCAAACTCTTGGGCTCAAACAATCCTCCTGCCTCAGTCTCCCGAGTAGCTGGGACTAATGGTGCATACCACCACCCTTGGCTAATTTTTTCTGTTTTTAGTAGAGACAGGGTCTTGCTCTTGTTTAGGCTGTCCTTACCTCAAACAAAGGGTCTCGGGCCTCTCAGAGTGGTAGGATTTCAGGTGTGAGCCACTGCACCCGACTGATACAATTATTTTCTAATGTGGGAATGAATTCTAGTGTCCAATAGAGCAATATGTTTTAACAGAACTTCTCTATGCTGCTTCTTTTTGGATACATACAATGGCAGTAACAGTGAAAAGGAGAGATGTAGATTCTATTTTCAGTTCTTCTTTGTAACTTTAGTCAAGTCATGTAACTTTTCTGACCTTCAGTTTCTTTTGTTTTAAATGCAAATGATAATATTTAATAAAAGGATATTTTATAGGGTTGAGTAAAAAACAAATGAAATCATATACATGAAATTATTTTTATAAAAAGGTAAGTGCTGTATTCAAACTCTCATTAATATTCTAGGCATCCAAGAACTCCAGTTTTCAGTTTTTGTATACATACTGACTTGGTCAAGTTAATCTAACTGGCTAGAGTTAGATTTAAATCTAAGATTAATTGAATATTTACCAGTGTTAAAAACAGTGGTTGATAGTTGTTAACAACACTCCTGGTTTCCACAAGAAAGAGCCCCTTGGAAGCACTGGTGCTGACTTCTACTTTTTTTTTTTTTTTTTTTACAAGTAAGTCTAAGTAATATCAGGAATAAGGTCCATCACAAGGAAAAGAAAGGGGCAGGAACTCAGGAAGGGTATTAGTGTGGAATTGTTATGAAATACCAGAGGAGGTAACAATGAATTCTTCCTGAGGGTGCTAGTGAAAGTTACAAATAGGAGGTGACATTTGAACTGGCTTTGGAGGATAAATGGCATGGGGAGGAAGAGCTTTCCAGGCAGAGGAACAGCATGGCAAACCCCTAGAGGCTGAAAAGTACAGGCTTAGCAAGAAGTGTCAGATTGTGAAAGGAATTTTGAACAGTGCTTTGCGTTGCAACATGGTGATTTCAAAATAACTCTTTTTCTTCTTTGCTTTTGCAGTTACTTGGATTTTTGTTGATTTGGGAAGGGATTCGACTATACTTGCACTGGTGTCATAAGGTAGGACATCTGACTGCTGCTGCTAGACCTTAGACAGGATTGAATGTGCTCCCCACTCAGTGTTCGACACAGAGCTGCCCTTTCTCTCATCCTTCCCCCTGAAGAGATCAGCTAACACCATTTTAACTGGAATGATAAAATTGATAACAGTTGTAACTGATTTATGAAAGGAGCGGAACCCAAGCTTTGTTCTTTCTCACCACTTCACGGTAATCTCACTCTGTCGCCTTGTCCTTCCTGCCCCAGCAACATCTTAGGCAAATTCCATTACTTACCCAGTCCTTTATAGTCCCAAGAACATTCTCATTTCAGTCATTTAAAATTTCAGTTTACTGTAATAACCCAAACTCTCAACTTTTACTAACCTTAAAACTTTCCCCCTCCCCTATGTGGGCCTGATCCAAGCCTGGAAGCTGGTCCTGGTGGAGAGGGCCTAGTGGGCCTTTTACTTCTCCTCCACCCGAGTGGGCCCCAGGGAAAGAGGAGATAAGAGCACAGTTCCATAAGAAGGAGCAAGAGGCGAGTCGGGGGTTGGGGGAGTTCCATTTGGACCAGATGGATCATTAAATCTGTGTACTCAAATGAGAAGTCTGAACTATAAATAAAAGCGTTTAATAACTCTTAAATTAGAACAGAAAATCAAAGCTGTGAGATCTTCTAGGGAAAGAATGTAGATTGAATCTTATTTGTTCACTATGATCAGCTAATTACTGCCAGGAATCCCCACGAGTTAAACCATTCTGATTACCATTTCAGGCTTGTGCCTGTTATGAAAACTATGCTTCCATTGCCTGTGACAGTTACGGACTGCTCTGTGGCCTCTGCCACAGCAGTGTCATGTCATGCCCTTTGAAATCAAATAGACTATTTCAATGGCAGTATCTCTCACCTTTGTTTAGGTGTATAGGACAGTTATGACGTTGCTTTTAAGGAGACTATTACTTTGTTCACCAGTGTATTTTTTTTTTTTTTTTTTTTTTTTTTTGCAGTTTTTGGCTGGGACTGGGTTTGAACCCGCCACCTCCAGCATATAGGGTCGGCACCCTACTCCTTTGAGCCACAGGTGATGCCCCACCAGTGTATTTTTTTAGTGTCCTCTGAGACTTCCTAAAAAAAGTGATAAGGGGTGAGTTAGCTTATCATCATTCCAGCACCTTTTCTCAATAAACCTTTGGATTATTTCTTTTATATTATACCAAGAAATTACTATATCCTAATTTCATTGAGTGTAGACTATTGTTGAACCAAGATTTCAGTTAATAAAACAAACAATTAGACCCTCTTTGAGCTGCTTAGTAACTAGATTCTGGTATATTAAATTCAGAATCTCTGGTAAGCTTACCTATATCACTAAATTGAGCATGATCTAAAATTATGTTTTCTTTTCCTTATCTGGCATCCTTAGAATTCATTCCCACACATATGGTACACAATTTTTGCCAATATTAATTACCAAAATCATCTTCTCTAAGCCTTTATCTTCTAAGACATTGGGGTCTAATTCTCTATAAGTCTGTAGGCAATGAGAAGTGATTTGGGGGGGCGGTTGACATTCCCTTGGAAGGTAACTAACTACCTTGGTCTTTAGGCTCTCAAATCAGAAAGGGCCAGGCTTGTCAGATGTGAGAGGAGAGATTACTTTTATTGGCAAGGGAGATTCTTGGGGCTTGGAGTTCCATTTTTATTGTACTCAGAATAAACCCAGTAAGAAAAGGGTTTGTACCAGGCTAGTAATCTCTTCCTCTTCTGCCTAGGGATCCCACAGAGAAATGAGCAGATTCAATCAAACTCCCTGTAAACATGCTAACAACTTGAGCTCCTGGCAAACACACTAGAAGCATTTTTTAGCCAAAAGATAATGGAGAGTCCTTATCTCCAATGTCTAGCAGAACAGACCTGATGTATCTAGGTTGCTTTTATTATAAATAAGCCTGGAATTTATAGGTTAGTGTGGTCAGAGACATGGTTGGCTAAAGTTACATAATTAACAGAGTGTAAGATAATGATGCGCCATAACTAAAATGATGCCTTCTATGAAGCAGCTTTTCTTTAGACAATTAATTTGTAAATTCATCCTAGAAAAAGTGTCCATAACTTGTTGCTGAATGTCACTATGGTCACCTTTGAAGTACTCCCCTTGGGAAGCTATACACCCACACTAGTGTCTAGCCCACCCTCAAAGCAATTTTGGAACTTTTTCTGGAATGGCCATTAGAGCTGTCATTGTATGAGGTGTGACAATTAAGTTAGTGAACTCATCCTAGAAAAAGTGCTTTGAAGGGTAGACTAGGCACTGGCATGGGTACATAACTTCCCAACAGTAATACTTTGAAGGTGACTATAGTGTTATTCAGCAATGAGGTATGTAGCACCTTTTCTAGGATGAATTTGTGAACTTAATTGTCCAACCGTGAACTTTGCTCAAAACACATCTTGCATTTTAAGTCCCAAACCAAATATATGTAATACATGGGAAAGGAAAGACATTATATGGGTAGTTGCATTTGATATGATCAGATTTTTGCAAGAGAAAATGTTTTACCTGTACCTTCTGATTGCCTGTACCTTTAAAGCATTAGTAAAGTTTATTGTTGGATAAGATCTGTGATTCAAATGAGTCTGATGTAATAATTCAAACTTTGTGTTGTTACATGTTTAATTTGCTAATTGGCTGTTTAAGATTTTTGCATCTATGTACATAAGAAAGATTGGACTGTAGTTTTCTGTTTTTGGAATGTCCTTGTTGAATTTGGGTATCATTGTTTTGTTGGTTTCATAAGATCTGTTAGAAGTATTTTTTTTCCTGTCCTCTGGATAGGAAACATTTTTGGATTGGAAACATTTCTAGCTTGGAAACATTTCTTCCTTCAGTGTTTGGTAGAATTTATTCTGGGAGCCACCAAGGTGTTACTTTGTAAGAGAGTTAATTATGGACTCAGTTACTTTCAGCATAGAGATTATGGAAAGGCAGAAACTAAGCACTGCTTAGAGGGCCCCACAGAAATAGAAAAACTATACATTTGAAAGGATGGAAATTAAGAAGGTTATACCTCCATGTCCTTGTTCTCAATGTTCTTTCTCTATGAAATATATAGTGTTCTAGCAAGCAGATTTTTTCATCTGTTCAACAAATATTTATTGCATGCTTATTATGTGCTAGATATTCTGCAAGGCACCAAGGCTATAATCATAAACAATACTAATGTTATCTTTGACCTTGTAAAGCTTATACTCTATTGGGGAAAACATACATAGAAAAAGTAATTACAAAATATTGGTCAAGTGCAGCAGCTCATGCCTATAATCCTTTGCACTTTGGAAGCTCAGGTAGGAGGATCACTTGAGGCCATGAGTTTGAGACTAGCCTGGGCAACATAGCAAGACATCATCTCTTCAAAAAAATTTAAAAAATTAGCCAAGTGTGGCATGTACCTATAGTCCTTCTTACTTGGGAGGCAGAGGTAGGAGGATTGCTTGAGCCCAGGAGTATATGGTTGCAGTGAATTACGATGATGCCACTGCACAATAGCTTGGGCAATGAACAAGACCCTTGTTACCCCCCAAAATTAAATGAAACAAGATATTACTTTACTTATAATTATATTGAGTACATAATTGAGGTATGTGTATAAAGAAGTGGTGAAGATTTGTATTGGGTATTGTTAAAACTGAGTGATACCAAGCACTTTTGAGGGCCCAGCTGAGGCTGGAAGTGATAACTTAGTAATGGCATCACACTGCCCAGGTATGTAATTATTTTTCTTTTCTTTTTCTTTTTTGAGACAGAGTCTCAAGCTGTTGCCCTGGGTGGGGTGCTATGGTGTCACAGCTCACAGCAACCTCCAACTCTTGGGCTCAAGTGATCCTCTTGCCTCAGTTTTTCTTGCCTCTATTTTTCGTAGACTTGGGGAAATGGGATCTTGCTTTTGCTCAGGCTGGTCTCAAACTTGTGAACTCAAGCGATCCACCCACCTCGGCCTTCCAGAGTGCTAGGATTATAGGCATGAGCCACTGCGCTCGGCCTCTGTGTAATTTTTTTCCAACTATGGTGTACAGCAAAGACTTAGAAGCAAAGAATGTGAATGAATGGACCCACCCAATATTGAGAATTTGCAGGATGGTTAGATTCAAAGATGAGGAAAGAGATAAGGTCCCTGATATTGTAAAGACACACATACAATTCGTAAGGATAGTTTTGATCCAAGTCTAGTGCCTAGAAGTTAAGAGATCCTTTCTGTTTCTCTAGATCCTGATTCTGCTAGTGATCCTGCTATGCATCTTTTTTATGTCCCTTTTAAGAAAATTCTGGAATGATAGATGGCTGGTAGCTGGCCTGTCACTGCAGGTAAGCATCATCCTGTAGCTCCAGCACTCTCTGTCCAGATGTGTCCAGCCTGACTTTGGGCTTTCTCCCAGGTCATTGCTCCCTATGTGCACCTGTGCAGCGTAGCACTGATGGTTATCCTTTCCTGGCCTTTGGCTCTCTACGTGACCCGTTTGGAAAGAGAAGGTATGTCATAAGGGCTGGAATTTCACTTGATCCCTTCAGCTCTGGCTTTAGTTTGCATATTCCACTCAGGAAAACGGAAGCTTGGGAGACAGCAGTTCTTATTCTTACGCTGCTTTGGAATTCATATAGCTTGTTACTCAGGCATACTCCTGTGTCCTCATGTACCACCTTACATGGCTAGTCATAGTATTTCCGTGACTGAACAGACCCTTTTCTAAAGGGGTTTCTTCTTCTAGAAAAAAGAAATGTTTCCCCATGTTATTACACATTGACTGTCAGATGGGAGGCAGTAGAGGCCATTTTAATTTTACTTGACCAGAGTTTTGGTATAAATCATAGTTCTTTCCATTTTTGTATGCAAGTATTACTGATTTCAACTAATACTAGGTTCAGAGATCCCTGATTATATCCAGGTAACTCAAAGCAGTCTCCTGAATCCATGTCCTACCTAGGGAGTTGCAACAGAAGAAAAATTTATATCTTTGCCTCTGATTTCCTCTCCATTCTTTTGCCCTAATATGAAGGAAACAAGACAGAACTGAATTTGTGTGCTAAACTGTTTTGGAGAATGGAGCTATCTCTCACAACTCTTACTGAGAAACTGCAATAGGACCTTCTTCTTTCTAAGGCTCCTTTTTTACTTGTGGTTAAATAGGGATAACTTGGAGGAAGATGCAGGCAAGAGAAAAACTGGATTGATAGTAGTGCCTTTGGATGATTGTATATGTGTCTTTGTGTGTGTAGAGGGAAAAGTTTAGAAAATATTTCTGGGGCAGGAATCTTAAAGGGGACAATAATGAACTCTCTCTCTTTTTTTACTTTCTAAATTTTAGTTAGAATGAGAAGACACAAGATGACACGTTTCAAGAAAAAAAGACTCAAGAGATGTAATATACTCACAAGGTTAAGAGGTTAGAGCTGGAGACCTAGATTTGAAGGTTATTGAAGCATAGGTGGTAACTTAAAAATGTACAAATGGGTAAAATCAGTAGAGGCGTAGAATCACGTGTTGGGGAATGGCTGGTTATAATGGGGATCGTGGACAGGCTCTGATGTGAGTGCGCGTGTGCATGAGGAAGAGAAAGAGAGGGTAGTACATAACATTGAGTAACTATCATGAGTTCCCACTGTCATAACAATTCCGTGAGGTTGATTTTGGCAGCAAGACAGCCCATTTTATAGAAGAAAATGAAGATCCAGAGAGATTAAGTAACATGTCCTTAGTCACAGAATTAGGAGGTGGCAGAGTCTAGCTTTGAACTCAGGTTTCTGTCAGTTAGTGCCCTTTTCACTACACTGTACGGCCCCAAATATTGGGGTGTTTTAGGGTGATCTTTGCAGGCTTTGGGGCTTTCTCAGAACGTCGTCCTCCTGAGCAGCTTCTCCTGGATGCAGTCTCTCTCTTTTCTTTCCTTCCCACCCCTGTACAAGTCATTCTTCTGTCAATTTCCAGTTCCAATAAATTTTCCTTAATAATAATGCCTTATGTTTGGGCGGTTTGTACTTTTGTAATCAAATCACTGATAGTGAGTGGGGGTATGATGGAAATAGAAAGCAAATTAGCCAATCCACCCAGTCAGGGAAACCCCTGGATTGGGGATTATTCAGACTGCTGCTTTGAAATAGTTACCTGGGATGGTTTCTGTCTCTCTTCCTGTTTTCCCCCACTTCCCCTTCCATCTGACTTTTTCAGGTCTACAAGTGGCTATTGGATTGCCCTTTCTTCTTATCCTTTTATGTCTCTATTTGATGCCACTGAGAATTTATTCTCCCTGCATTCAGGAAAAGGAGGATTTGGGGCCCAAGCCATTCGTCTTTGGACATAGAGGTGCACCCATGGTGAGCATGATGAACGTGGGCGAGTACAGACATATATGGAATATGTGAATGAAATGAAGGGAACCTTCGCCTGGAGAGAAAAGGGGATTATATTGAGATGGCAAGAATAAGGAGTTTATTGTAGAGGTTGGACTTGAACCCAGGTACCTAACTCCCTGTCTATTTCTCTTAGTATGCTCAGTGATGTTACCTCAGATGAGCAGAGTCCCAGAATCAGGTTGGACAGAGGGGTATAACAGCAGGCTCTTTGAAAAGAGAGCTGAGGGAACCAAGCTGTGCTTCTGTTTCATTACTGGGCTCCATCCCTACCATAAGTACCTATTGCAAGGAGAGACTATGAGGCACAGGGCTTGCTGTCCTTTTCTTCCATAGCTGGGGCCTGAGAACACCATGATGTCCTTTGAGAAAGCCGTTGAACAAGGAGCCTATGGGCTGGAGACTGACATATACATAAGGTAAGAAAGCAGGGATTGGGGTGAAGGGGAGGAGGGGAAAAGTTCAATGCCCTGAAAGAAAACCAGCTTGGCCTAAGGTGTAGAAAGGGCAAGCCCTGGGCACATTAATGCATGAAACAGATGTGAACCAAATCTCCCTTCGAAACCATACCTACCTCCACATTCTCAGTCACAGCTCACAAATGAGACACACGCTATATAGTCTTCACACAATATGTCCCCATTGCAAACTAAGGTTACAATTTAACCATGCGTACTGTCTTAGCAATTTATTTCACTAACATTCCTTGAGCATTTACTATATTCCAGGCTTTTTTTCTGATTGCTAGGAAGATGCAAATGAGTAAGATATAGTCATGCCCAAGAGGTGTTCCCAGCTAGTGAAGTTGACATATTTATAGATAACCACAGAATAAAACCATTTTTTGGTGAGAGCCTTCCAGAGAAGACTAAGTCAACCCCAATGGAGGAAAGTTCACCTCTTATTATATGGAAAAAAGAAAAAGATCTGTATGCTTGAAATTGTATTCGGGTTGAGCCTTGAAGGAAAATGTCATTTTACCAAGCAGAGGTCAGGAAGGAAAGCATTTCAGGCAAAGGCATCTGCTTATTCAAAAATATTTAAATTTGAAGGCTTGGTGCCTGTGGCTCAACAGGCTAAGGCACCAGCCACGTACACCTGAGCTGGCGGGTTCAAATCCAGCCCGGGCCTGCCAAACAACAATGATGGCTGCAACCAAAAATATTTAAATTTGAAATAACAAGTTTATAATCAGGGAGCTAACCTATATGGATGACAAAAGTGATATGTTTTGGGGACAGGACAGGGCTACTTTTAGAAGTATAACTAGGAAGTTGACTGAGGCTGGATCATGGCTATCCCTAAAGGTGTAATGGCAGCCATGGTAGGTTTTAGAGGACAGATTGCCTTACTGTTTAAGAAAGATGTGTTTTAGAAAGACTCATCTGATAGTCCATAAGGAAGAATTACCAGGGAGATGGATAACAGACTGTGGCAAAAGTCCAGGCTCAAACAAAGGAAGATCTGTGTTAGAGAAGGGCAGGAATAAAATGACATTTTTTTTTGCTGCAGAATCTATGTATGTGATTCTGTATGTCAGGGAGGTGGAGTGGCTTCATCTCTACTGTGGGCGTATTAGTGTATGTGATGTATACAAAGTCCCCTCACATTCATTCTGGGAGGAGGAAAGGAAATGAACCATCTCTTTTATACAGGTGGCACCTGGGTCCAACTAAAGGAAATGTATTGCTTAAGTCATAAGGTTAGAATGAGCACAATAAAGTCAGGATTAGAACTAGATTTCCTGACCCCAGAGTGAGATTCTTGACATAAGCCAAAATGATAGCAGTTTCATGGAGAAGATTTGAAACAGGATTGAAACTGGTTGTTCTAGCAGAGCTCCTAGGGGTATTTATTAGAGTGCCAGGCGGTCCTGGGCATGCTGTGGTAAAGGTGCTGAGCCAGTGACCTTCTCACACTTCGTCTTCTTGTCTCTTCTGTGACTTCAGCTTTGATATAGATGATCCTTCCACTCTTTGATTTTTCTGTAATTGACATCTTTATGATCCAATGATCACCTCTTCTACGTACCTCCACCACATTCATGGTCAAACTCATTATTACCAAAACTTGTTTCCAAAAACTGCCTGTCAGTCATGGTCCAGTCAGGAAATGAAAACAGTAACAGTAATTTGAACAGGTAAAAATGTATCACCAGGAACTACTAAGCAGTAAAATGTGGTTAAGTACTAAAAGAGGTAAAACGGTACCCAAAGAGTATAAGAATAGCAAAGGCAGCTATTGGAAACTTTGGTCCCAGACAAGGTAGAAAGAAGCATTATTCTCTCCTCTCCAAGAGTTACTAAGGGAAGGGGGAAACCTCAAAATTTATAAAACAATTGGCAGAAGACAGAATGGTAGAGTAAAGAAGGTGCATTGGTTAGGGTTCATAATTCTTTTCTTTTTTAAAAATTTTTTAATTTTTATTTTATTTTATTTTATTTTTTGTTGTTGCAGTTTGGCTGGGGCTGGGGCATGAACCCACCACCCTCAGTATATGGGGCTGGCGCCCTACTCCCTGAGCCACAGGAGACACCTCATAATGCTAAAGTAATAACCCAATAGGGGTTCCCTGTTTTATTTTTTTGTCTTAATTTTTTCCCTCCTATATATCCTAACTTGAACTCTAGAGAGGCTAAAACCAAAAAATACCTATGTGTGCAGGTAAGACAAATGAACAAACAATAACAACAAACAGCCCCCAGGGACATCTGTCCTCTCTAGCCAAAGAACTGGGGAAAGTGCAGTCTAGTAGGATATAAATAATTTGACCATATTAGCCCTACTCAAGTGAGTGCCACCAAAAAGCCATTTTTCCTTCTTACATCTGAGGCTGTGGCCTGGCCACTAAGGGCAGAACCCTGTCTTCCTTCTCTGCCCTGAAATAAGAGCTAGGCAAAAGACAACAGACATTTCACTGAAGAGGATATACAGATAACAAATAAGTGTATCAAAAGATGTTCAACTTAATTAGCCAATTGGAAAATGTATTTAAAGCTAACACTAGTCACCTATCAGAATGGCTAAATTAAAATATAGTGAGAAAACTAAATACTGGCAGACAAATCACTCATACATTGCTGGTAGAAATGTAAAATGGTAGTTACTCCAAATAAGTTTGGTAGTTTTTTGCCAAACTAAATATAGTCATTTGTCACTTAATGACAAGGATATATTCTGAAAAATGCATTGTTAGATGATCTTCTCATTTTGTAGACATCATAGAATGCACTTACACAAACGTAGCTGGTGTAGTCTACCACATACATAGGCCATATGGTGTAGCCTGTTGAGTGTAAGCTATCTGTACAGCATGTTACTGTACTGAATTTTGTAGCCAGTTTTAACACAATGGTAAATATTTGTATATCTAAACATAGATAGGGCAGCACCTGTGGCTCAGTGGGTAGGGCGCTGGTCCCATATACCAAGGGTGGCAGGTTGGAACCCAGCCCTGGCCAAACTTCAACAACAACAACAAAAAAAATAGCCAGGCATTGTGGCAGGCACCTGTAGTCCCAGCTACTTGGGAGGCTGAGGCAAGAGAATTGGCTAAGCCCAGGGGTTGGAGGTTGCTGTGAGCTGTAACTCCAAGGCACTCTACCAAGGGTGATAAAGTTAGACTATGTCTCTAAAAATAAATAAATAAATAAAAACATAGATAAAGTACAGTAAAAACATGTTAGGAAAGATAAAAAATGCTACACCTGTATAGGGCACTTTCCATGAATGGAACTTGTAGGACTGGAAGTTGCTCTGAGTGAATGAATGAGTGGTGAGTGACTGTGAAGGCATAGGACATTACTCTACCCTACTGCAGACATTATAAATACTGTACATTTATACTATACTAAATTTATAAATAATTTCTTCAACAATAACCCTATCTTACTATAACTTTTTTACTTTATAAACCTTTTAATATTTTTTAATCTTTTTTTTTTTTTTTAATTGTTGAGGAGTCATTGAGGGTACAGAGAACCAGGATACACTGATTGCATTTGTTAGGTGAAGTCCATTTTAATATTAGGGTCCCGCCTCTAAAAGGTTTGTCACACACAGTGACCCCCGACTCCTTACCCTCCTTACCTCCCTCCACTCCCCCCTTCCCCTACCCCCACCATGTAGTAGGTCATCAATTGTCCTCATATCAGAATTGAGTACATTGGATTCTTGCTTCTCCATTCTTGTGATGCTTTACTAAGAAGAATATGTTTCAACTCCATCGAGGTTAATACAAAAGATGTAAAGTCTCCATCTTTTTTGGTGGCTGAATAGTTCTTCCATGGTATACATATACTACAGCTTATTAATCCATTCCTGGGTTGGTGGGCATTTAGCCTATTTCCACAGTTTGGCAATTATAAACTAAGCTGCAGTAAACAGTCTAGTGCAAATGTCTTTATGATAAAATGATTTTTTTTCTTCAAGGTAGATGCCCAGTAATGGGATTGAGGATCAAATGGGAAATCTAGTTTGAGTTCTTAATTAAATTGAAACGCTTCTGTACAGCTAAGGAGACAACAACAAAAGCAAATAGACAACCATCAGAATGGGAAAAGATATTTACATATTATGAATTGGATAAAAGCTTGATAACTAGGATCTATGGAGAACTCAAACTAATCAACATAAAAAAGCCAAGAATCCCTTATATCAAAGAACAAGAGACACGAATAGAACCTTCTCTAAAGAAGATAGACAAATAGCTAACAAACATATGAAAAATGCTCATTATCCCTAATAATCAGAGAAATGCAAATCAAAACCACTCTAAGATATCACCTAACTCCAGTGAGAATGGCCCACATCACAAAGTCTCAAAGCTGTAGATGCTGGCGTGGATGTGGAGAAAAGGGAACACTTTTACACTGCTGGAACTTAAGTTTTTAAAACATATTGACTCTAGCGCCGGGCTCGGTGGCTCATGCCTATAATCCTAGCACTCTGGGAGGCCAAGGCAGGTAGATCACCTGAGCTCGCGAGTTTGAGACCAGCCTGAGCAAGAGTGAGACCCTGTCTCTAAAAATAGAAAACTAGCCAGCCATTTACTTCCTTTATAGAAGTAAAATATGGAATATGGTTTTTTATTTTGAATATAAAGAAATGTAAGAAATTGGCTCAGCACCTGTAGCACAGTGGTTACAGCACCACCCATATATACCGAGGCTGGTGGGTTCGAACCTGGCCCAGGCCAGCTACACAACAATGACAACTGCAACAAAAAATATCCGGGTGTTGTGGCGGGCGCCTGTAGTCCCAGCTACTGGGAAGCTGAGGTAAGAGAATCACTTAAGCCCAGGAGTTTGAGGTTGTGGTGAGCTGTGACACCAGGGCCCTCTACCCGGGGCAACAGAGTGAGACTCTGTCTCAAAAAAAAAAAAAAATTAAAAAACATACTTTTTAAACTCTTATCGTAAAAACTAAGACACATATCAGCCTAATCTACACAGGGTCAGAATTGTCAATATCACCATTCCTTGTCTTCCACCTTCACATCTCATCTTACTGGAGAGTCTTCAGGGACAATAACATGCATGAAACTGTCATTGCCTGTGATATCAATGCCTGCTTCTGAAGACATTGTTTTATAGTTAATTTTTTTATAAGAAGAATGACTACACACTAAAATAATAAAAAGTATATAAATATGTAAACCAGTAACATAGTTGTTTACTATCATTATCAAGTATTATGTATTGTACACAATTTGTATGTACAATACTTTTATACAACTGGCAATGCAGTTTTTACACCAGCTCCACCACATTTGAGTAATGCATTGCACTGCACCATTATAACATCATTAGGCAATAAGAATTTTTCAGTTCCATTACAATCTTATGGTACCACCATGATATATGTGGTCCCTCGTTGACTGAAACTTCATCGTTGGACCATATGAGCTTATGTACTTACTATACAACCCAGATATAGCACTCCTGGGCATTTATTCCATAGAAAAGAAAACATAAGTTTCATACAAAATGAATTTATATTAATTTTCATAACAGTTTTGTTCATAATAGCCCAAATGTAGAAATAACCCAAATATCCTTTAAGAGGTTCAAGAGGTAAATGGTTGTGTGGTTCATCCATACTATGGAATATTACTCAGCAATAACAAAGAATGAACCACAAACATGCCACAATTTGCATGGATCTCATGAGAATTATATGGAGTGCATAAACTTAGTCTCAAAAAGTTATGTACTGTATGATTCCATTTATATATCATTTTCCAAGACTTAGAGTGATGGAGAAAGATCAGTGGTTGCCAGAGGTGATGGAGGGAGAGAATTGGCAGTTGCTATGAAAGGTAGCACAAAAGTTTTGTCTCTTTACTGTTCTGAATCTTGACTGTGGTGGTTGGTGGTAATGTATAATTTTAAATATTTATCATTTCTGGAACTCTTTATTCTTTTGTATAGATCCAATTTCAAATTGTATTATTTTCCTTTTTGCCTAATAACATCTTTTAATTCTTTATATAGCAAAGGTATGCTGGAAATGAATTATCTTGCCTTTTAATTGTATGAAACAAAGTCAATGACTGGTGCTTAGTCCTTTTCTGAGATTTGAAAAGGAGTAATGATCCCTAGTAAGACATGCTCTTGAAGGGCTCTCTGGGGGATCCTGTCTACCAAGGTATCTAAATTTAACCTGTCCACACCCCGCCTTTCCACCTCTGCCTGCAGTTATGATGATGTGCCTTTCCTCATGCACGACTATGACCTGAGAAGAACCACCAATATCATGGAAGTTCTTCCAGAAGCTGCCTTCACGCACCCTGCCCTCTTCAACTGGAGTGTTCTGTCCACTCTGAATGCAGGCAAATGGTTTGTCCAACCGCAGGTAAGGCACAACCCCAGTTCCACAAACCTTTATTGAATCCCTCTTTTGTATAAGATCATATGCTGTCCCTAAAGATAAAGGCCATAGGTAAAGATGGGCAAATGTACACAGAATTTCATCCCAGTTAGGTGGCAGGACTATAGCATTGGCAGAAGGACTTTTTCACTAATGGAATGAACCTAATTGCTGCTTTCTACATTCACCAGAAAGTCTGAAGACAAACCTATAAATGTACTCTCATTTTACTATTCCTTTTTACCCAAGCATTTAATGACTTTTATAGTGTGCTTCCCATGAACATAGTATGTTCCTGTGTCAGGCAGACGAGGAAACATTTATTCCTGATTCCTTTGTCTTTTCATTCGCCAGGAGTTTATTGAGTACCTCCTGGTAACTAGGCACATGGAGTATAAAGATGAAAAGCATAGACCTAGCCCCAGTGGAGTTCACAGGATGGTTTAAGAAACAGACAAATGGCTCGGCGCCTGTGGCTCAACAGGCTAAGGCGCCAGCCACGTACACCTAAGCTGGAGGGTTCGAATCCAGCCCGTGCCCACCAAACAACAATGACGGCTGCAACCAAAAAATGGCCGGGCATTGTGGCGGGTGCCTGTGGTCCCAGCTACTTGGGAGGCGGAGGCAGGAGACTCACTTGAGCCCAGGAATTGGAGATTGCTGTGAGCTGTGATGCCACAGCACTCTATCCAGGATGACAGCTTGAGGCTCTGTCTCAAAAAAAAAAAAAAAAAAAAAAAATAAGAAACAGACAAATACAATACAGTGTGATAAGTACTCAATAAGAGTTAATCTTGGGTTGCTTCAGGAGCACACATACAATGACTGAGTGTGAGGGATGTAGATGGGAAATCCTGGAAGGAGATATATAAACTAATAATGGGTGTGGCAAAATATAAAGCATGTGCTGTATGCAATGTAATATCGAGGCAAGAATGAATGGTTCTTCTTGAGAGAGTTGGAAAATACTTACTTTATGCAGAGGTACCATTTGAGCTGAGGGAAGCCACACTAATGGAGACCATGAGCAGTGATGGTGATGTGTTTCAGAGATAACAGTATGCTGGAAGAAGAAGCTGTGTGTGCGTGTGTGTGCATGCTTGTACATGTGCATGTGTATATGAAGAAGTAGGGAAGGAGAGAAAGAAAGGAGGGGTAGAGAATAGAAGGGAGACAGTCTGGGAAAGGAATCTGGAAAACATGTTGAAGGGAGATTATAGGAATGCTTAAGTAACAAGTTAGAGAGTTTAAAATTATCCTTGAGTATTTTAAAGTGGGTAAAGGGTCAGGTTTGCATTCGATGAAAGTCAAGACTGCCTTCTCAAGATAGATTAAAGAAAGCCAAGTAGCCAATATTTTCCAGCTTCTCTTATGGCTAGGGGGAATCCATGTGACCTATGTTCTGCCCAATCATGTACTCATTTAAGACTATAATTTTGAAAATAAACATCTTGGCATTACAGATATCAAGCACCCCCATATTGCTGGCATCCATATTGGCAGCAGAGCTAGCTTGATGTGGGGGTTTCAGTAGTCCTGGTTCCATACCATGTGGAAACTATGATGTTTAACATTTAATACTTTTATTAAATATCATCCTCATTTTCTGGTTTTCAAAATTTTTCTTTAAAACCACCTCTTACATCTTGTGTTGTGAATGTCATGGGTTATTTGTAAGTGGTGGGGTTGGCTATATTATTGTAATAAATTTTAGTGGGTTTTTAGTAGGACTAATAGTTCTGTTTTAGCATGTTTAGGTGTTTTGCTTAGAACAGTGGTTCTCAACCTTCCTAATGCCACAACCCTTTAATACAGTTCCTGTGGATCGCAACCCACAAGTTGAGAACTGCTGGCTTAGAGTGTTTAGCTATCCTCTTACTACTATGGCTCCTGAGGCGTGTCCTGAAATCTGGGGTTCAAATATGATTATCTGGGGGACTTTGTTTTTAGGTTTGATTATGGAACTTTGTTTGCTTTTATCCTGTGTGTTCAGAGCATGGGTGAAATGATGTTGCACACAATTTAGAAGATTTGGAGGTTTGGTTCATTTTTCACAGCGAAGAAATTGGTTGTGAAGATTATTCTAGGAATCTCATTGGATAGGTACAATTATTGCTGGATCATGGTGGTGAATTGGTTATTTATTAGTATATTTATTATTCTTGATGTTATTTGTGAATTCAAGTAGTTAATCTGCTTGATAACACAATAAGAATAGACACAGAAGTTCTGGGAGTTGATCCTAGAAGCTCAGATGAATTTCTATTTCACCAGCCTAACCAACATTTGTATGGAACTTTCCTATATTTTTTTGTGAAACTGTAATTCTCAGAATGAGAAAAATATAATTCTCATGCAAATACATAGTGAGCTTGAGTACCAGCTTTATTTAGATATTAATGAGGGAACAAGCAGGATGACAAAACCCACTGAAAAGAGAAATGGAAGCCTGACAGCCAACTAGAACACTTTAATGCTCATCCCTTCCATAAAAACAACCAAAGCAATTAATAAACAACTAGGCTTTAAAGAAAATAACTAAAAGAAAGCATCAGAATACATCAAAGGAGTAATAGAAACCCTCGTGAGCACAGCACTCAGGATAGCCACATAGAGACAGAGGGAAACACCAGGAGTCCACAAGCTGATCAAGCTGGGATCAGCCAAGAACCAGGAAGAACTTCCTGCAGTGCAGAGGTCAGCAAGAGAATCCCAGCAGCGCACACCAACACCTTGGACACTACTGGGGACACCGGCAGTCCTCACTACTGGGATCCCCTGCGGTCCTCACAGGCACTAAACAGGCACTAAACCAGCTGAGGGAGCTGCCTAGAGGCCACATGGTCGTGCTTTCCCCAAAGAAGGAACTAATACTGTGCTCTGCCTCCTGTGTCCTGCATGGCTGCCGTCCTGCACCATCTGGGAACTAGAGCTAATGCCAGAGTGAAGTCCTGTCGTCTATGGCAACATGGGTGAAACTGAAAGTCATGTAAGGGAAATAAGCCAGGTATAACAAGACAGATACTGCATATTCTCACTCATGTGTAGGAGCGAAAAAGGTGATCTCATGGAGTAAAAAGTAGAATGATGATTACCAGAGTCTGGAAAGGTATGAAGAGAGGTTGGTTAATGGGTATAAACACATAGTTAGGTATGTGGAGTAAGTCCTATATTTGATAGTACAGTAGGGTGACTATAGTCAACAATAATTTATTGTATATTTAAAAATAGCTAGAAGAGAAGATTTGAAATGTTCCCACCATGAAGAAATTGTAAACATTCGAGGTGATAGATACCCCAGTTACCTTGATTTGATCATTATATGTTTAATGCATGTATCAAAATATCACATGCACCCATAAACATGTACAACTATTATGTATCAATAAAAATTTTGAATTTAAAAATATTAAAAAATGAGTGAGATACCAACCTGCATGTAATCAGTGAAACACAGAAATGCTGAAACTATATTGCTATATTAGAGCAAACTTGGTCAATATACTATATGACAATAAAGCTGTGACCTTCGGGGTCATCTTCTCTTCCAGATACAAATTATTTGCATCCTGGTGGACAAAAATTACTTTCATTTTTATTAGCTTTCTGCAAGTTAACATCTAATTTTATACTGTTTGGACCTAATCAATAGTAAATAGTAATTCAAATAAAGGCAAATTCCCCTAACAGTTGGATGATCCTTATGGAGTCTTGTTAAAGAATTTTCTACCATGATATTATATCAAGCAATAAACTTTTTACCTTATTTCTAAGTTTTGCATTATTTAGCAGGTTCCTCTTGTGATTATTAATAGCTCCTATACATTATTTATAGGCCAATCTCATTGTGATTTAGTGATATGTGGCTTTATGAATTTACATAGACCTAGCAAGAAGGGTCAGATAACACACCTAAGGTTCTTTATGTATAATAAGCAAATCTGGGGCCGGGTGTGTTAAATAACTATTAAGGCTATTAAATTACATGTGTTCTGTCTGGAGATTATTATATAGGGACTCTAGAGTGTCATTCTTTTTTTTTTTTTTTTGAGACAGAATCTCACTTTGTTGCCCCTAGTAGAGTGCCATAGTGTCACGGCTCACAACAACCTCAAACTTTTGGGCTCAAGTGATCCTCTTCCCTCAGCCTCCCAAGTAACTGGGACTATAGGCGCCCACCACAACACCTGGCTATTTTTAGAGACGGATCTTGCTCTTGCTCAGGCTGGTCTTGAACTCCTAAGCTCAGGCAATCTACCTGCCTTGGCCTCCCAAAGTGCAAGGATTACAGGTATGAGCCACTACTCTATAGTTTCATTCTTAATAGTCCCTATCATCTGGAGATCTTTGGACTGTTTTTTCATGATGCCAGGAGTTTTCTGCTGATTCTTCCTCATGAGTGATTTCTTTTATCTGTTTCCTTGCCCAATTTTCCTTTCACTTCCTCCTGCTCTTTAAATTGCTGTGCCCCTGGCCTAGGGTTTTAATGAGTCCTTTTGGCACAGGACCAGAAAGATGGGAAGATTGAAGGGTAAGGAGGGAAAAAAGAACAAAAGAAGAAAAAAGAAAGAAAAAAAAAGAAAAAGGA